>OMLC01096131.1:0-10280 GCA_900302585.1 Regalecus glesne | reverse complement strand
GGATGGAGGGAGAGGCAGAGAGACAGAGAGAGAGACAGAGAGCGAGACAGAGAGAGAGAGAGACAGAGAGAGACAGAGAGAGACAGAGAGAGAGAGAGAGAGAGAGAGAGAGAGAGAGAGAGAGAGAGAGAGAGAGAGAGAGAGAGAGAGAGAGAGAGAGAGAGAGAGAGAGAGAGAGAGAGAGAGAGAGAGAGAGAGAGAGAGAGAAGGACAGGTATAGATGTATGGAGTGAGAATGGTGGCTTTGGCTATTCTCAGGCATGTCTCTCTTCATTGAGAAAATGACCATAGGTGCTACCTGGGTTGTAGTTGGCAAAGGCTGCCTGGAAATCTAGCTCTCCGTCAGACTCTGTCTCCAGATGCATCTCACACAGACGGCTGAATATCACTGAAAACAACCAACACAAACTTGACATACAGGAGGACATCAGAAACCATCAGGACACTGTGACCATTTCAACAACCAGGCTTCTCACCAGAGTTTCTCTGTGGACAGGTTCGACATTCGGGCCCCCAACCGCGGCCATAATGACAGCAGCACTCTGAATAGGTAACCACCAGGCCATTCCTGGGCATGCTGCAGATCAAGTCCTCATCCACCTGTAGAAAGCACACGTCCTTATGGGCTGCTGTGCGGTCTGGGAGAGAGACAGGGAAGAAGAATCTCCACATTATATTCCACTGGCACAACACATTTCAATAGGAGATATTTATTTCTAGTATCTCGACAATTTGAACCACAATAACCAAACAAAGTGAGCATGTCAAACTCCAGTGCATCTTTTATACTTAAGTTACAGTAAAAAAGAACCCTGAGGGTCAATTAATGATCTCTGTATAGTTGCTTTGTTCATACTATTTTGGTCCATCTCATGTATCCAGACATTGTCTGAGCTCCCAGGGATAAAAATGAAGAACCAAAGGAAGTCCGAAAAAGTTACAATACAATACATAAATTGCTCTATACAACATGCAATCTATCATAGGTGCACTTTTAGCAGTGGGGCACAGCCGTGACGGTGTAACTTGCATGGATATGACAGAAAAATGCACAAAAGCTGTAAAAACTAGAGAAGTATGGCTGCAGGGGAAAAGAGGCCTGTAGAAAACATACCATCTCAATCATTAGCCATGCCGTATTGGTACTTTTCTCAATGTATTGCTCTGGCTCCCTATAAGAGATCATTTAACCTGTTGTGCAGTAAACACTAGTGAGACCTACTTCTAGTCCTCTCATGTGCAAATAAGCTATCCATCCATCATCAACTGCTTAACCTAATTCGGGTGGCGGAGTCCTGCTGGAGCCTATCCCAGCGCTCATTGGGTGATATTCGGGAAACATCCCGGAATAGGTCGTCATTGCACCTAAGGGCTTGAGCTGTTAGAGGGTCAGTGTCTTGCTCAAGGACACTACGACAAGCTCTCTGCAGGGGCTGAACCACCAATCTTCCGATCACTAGATGACCTCCCTACCTCCTGAGCTCCCTGCCACCTGCGCAAATAATGGATACAGCCGAAAGTGCCATTGAGTCGGTATTGAACTGTCCCCTTTCTGAAACCACTTAAACCAGAGGCTGGCTATTTATACAGACAGACTCAGACGGGAACTGTAGAATCTTTAGAAATTCCACTTTACTCATGTTGCTTCTTAGAGATACAAACCCGTGCACTAGAATAACCAAACTACTGTAACATTGATGGACAATATCAGGGCCATGTTCTATTGCCCTCAAATGTAGAGTCATCACCCGAGTCCTTTAGCCAAGTCATTCACAACCAGTTTACACTCGTGTCCAAGTAGCCGCTTTGCTACCCATCTTTATGAACCTCATTATCATCTGAAACTTTTATCATCCGGCTCATATGACCTATGACCTACAAGGTATTTTTAGAGGTATCCATAATTCCGGAGTTGATAAGAAGAGCAATTCCTAATTTTTATACAATAATGATAAAGACATGTGAGCAAGCCTATCTCACTGCCTGATCATTCCATAAGCTCATCTAGTAGACTTTGCTTACCGGTGAACCATAAACTTCTTTTTGTAATTTTCCAGGGATTTACTTTGTGAAAGAAAACAGACTGCACATGCTGACTTCATGCTCATGCTACAACAACAATACATATGCAAGTTTACCAAAGTAACTCACTGATAACACGGTAAGTCATTTCCTACTGACAGATGCAACATGCTCCGTCTGCTCTGTTGTGGAACCCGTTCATACTTAGCTGTGCATATTGTGTCAAAATCAACACAACAGGAAGGAAAGGGAGGAAGGAAAGGAAAGCGGGATATATCTGGTCACTGTATTTTTGCAAAGAGATTTGTCCTCTGCATTTAAGCCACCGTACAGGAGCAGAGGGCAGCTCCAGTTTCCAGGGAGCAGTTAGGGGTTCAGTGTCAAGCTCAAGGACACTTCAACATGCTTTCTGAAGGAGCCGGGGATCAAATCACCAATCTTCTGATGACTGGATGACCCGCTCTACCTCCTGAGCTATGTTGCCACGCCTAACAGATCTGATGTCACAGCCTATATTCAAGTTGCTGGTTATGCAGCTGTATGGCTCAGGTTGACTCAGTTTGAGTGTTCTTAATCTTACCAGCTTTCGACTCTAACTGGAGTTCCTCAGATAATGGCAATCATTTGCATGACAACTCGAGAAAAATGGCCGTGCACTAGCGTTGTAAGGTCATTTAGTATAGCTTAGTATAGTATGGTTTACTGTACTACAGTGTGGTGTAGTGAAATTACTATAGTATAGTGAAGTATAGTACAGTACACTACAGTATGGTGAAGTCTAGCATATTATAGTCTAGCATACTATAGTCTAGCATAGTCTAGTCTAGTCTAGTCTAGTATAATATAGGACATCTATCAAGAGAACATGGGTGTTTTAGACCATCTGCTATACTGACAATGGGGCTTGATGTGTACATAGATCTCAAACGTTTGGCCAACATCAATTAAAGCTTTCAAAAGCTGATTTATGCAAAGTACATCTTAACCTGACCTAAAGGTAGAACAAAACAAAACAACAACAATGTTATCATTTGTCATGTACATGTGCATACTAATATCTAGCAATATTATACATTTGAAGAGAGAACAACATGGAAGAGAAACATGCAGAGAAGTTGCCACAGTAAATACATATGTCTTATTGCTGGGGATGTATGAATGCATGCACACAGTACATGTATTTATTACCGACAGAAGATGAGATCATATCTCTATGTGATTGGGGACGGGAACTAATTCTTTAAAGCAGGTAAGAGGGAAACGTTTATGTACACATGAAGTCAGCACTGGCCAGATGGGACACAAATAGGGTGGGGTCAAAAAAAAGTGACATGAGTGGCAGATGTCAAGATAAGCCAAAACTCATTGTGATTGGTCAGGCTCGGCTGAGCTGACACCTTGAGGATTTTACCCACCGTCATAGACGCACTGTTTGAGCGCTGCACTGAAGGTGAGGGGCTGGTTGCAAATACAGTGAAAGGAGCCTGGCGTATTCACACACCTCCCATTCTTACAGTACGAGGGGTCCTGGCACTCATTCACATCTGCAAAGGGCACCATAGACACTGGTTACAATATAAGCATCTGCCAGGGGTCAGCTCTCTGCTATGACCCATAAGCTGTGGGCAGATGTATAAATGCATGCTACTGGCTTTCTGAGGGCATGCAGACAGTTAGATTGGAACAGGCCAACTAAAAAGTTAAAGACTCATATTATTATTTTTCTGACAGCAAAGGAGAAAGATATTGAGCAGTGTTTATGATTAGCTGCGACCTATGACCTATGGCCTATGACCATGTGACCTGACACCTGCTAGGTAGATAAACAGTGGAGGGCAAGAATATGTACCAGGTTGCATAAAATACCAGCAAAAATATCAGCCTTAAACATCTTATTTCCCTTACCTTATGTGTTTTTTAAGGGAATGCTTAAGTCGAAGGTTTGGGTTTAACAGTGATCTGAGCCTCAGCACCACGTTGGGTCTCAAGTTGTCATGCAATCCATACACTGCACGATCATGATAAAGATGCTGTTTAAAGTAAGAGGGTTGACTGCATAGGAGGTCTACAGTGGGATTTACCAGGGCATGCTGCTAAATCAAAGAATTCCTCTTGAGGAACCGACACCAGTATGAGGCCAGTATGTACCATCTGGAGGTAGTGAGTCAGGTTAGCATTTTGTCTAAATATTTGGTTGGGAGTCACACTGCAACAGACCCAAAGCACTGACACCATCCCGATGGCCTAATTCTTCACAAGAGATGACAGTACGTCATAGAATCATGTAATTGAGTTTACTTAAAGACTCCCTCCATGTGTTAGCTTGTTTGGCTAGTTTCATAGAAATATGCTTACTATCTGATAACAAGTCCACTCGGAGGAAAATTTGCTCATGGTCATGTTTTACAAATCTGAGTCCAATCCTGAGGTCAAAAACACAATGGAAGGACAACTTTGTGGAACAATGAGTGAGTGAGTAACCAGCTGCAATTCTTTAATTCTTTTGGCATTGCTATTTTCCTATGTTTGTTTTTTCTTGAGGTTTGGACAAAACCAATTCTAGCCGAGGCCCTCAGTGGAGTTCTTTATCTTGTGTACCCACAAACAACACAGGCCTCGGAGTTTCACCATTAAACTGTATGTTCAAAATAGAAATGCTGACATGCATGCCTTTTTATAACCATGCTCAAAACCCACCACATCTTAGGTATCAGAGAACTGATCCTATCTATACTTAGGTGTTATACTTAGCTTCAGAACATGCGTACTAAGTTCGAGCCAACTGACTGGATTAAAGAAGAAGGCGTCGGCCATTTTTAGTTTGCTTTGTCTTGCACGGCAGGGTAAACAGTCCCCTCTCCTCTTGCACTCTCATTCAGTAGTTCAACCACCAGAGGAGAAAATAAAGAGGGAGACAGTCCGGGGGGAGGGGGGGGCAACGGCAGTGAAAGGATTCATCGCTAGGTCTCTGCAGCAGCAGGATGTTCAACCTCTTCATAAACAGTCTGTGTCTGCAGGTTCATCTCAAACCTCATCACAAACCTGACCCCTTGCCTGTTTTCCCACATAGTTACCAAGTTTAATGCTGAGTAGATATTAAGTCATACGGTTATGAGCAATTAATAGACACGTGCCGTGGTGGGATTGAATCCGCGATGTCTGTCGTCATTTCCCCTAAGTGCGCGCTCTACCACTGAGCTACCACGGTCAAATATACTGAGATAAGTGTCACAAAATAGATGCAAACAAACACACACACGTCATCCTCTCCTAGCAGTGTGAGGCAGAAGCCTGCGAAGATCATGCCAAACAAACCCTTTATTTTATCTGTCTGTGAGAGCCGGCTCCATGTTGACTTCATCAAGGCTACAAAACACAAAAGCTAGGATCTAGTCACACGACGTTTATAGATTCAATGTTTTTTTTAATGGCGCTGCCTGTGTGTTAAAAGCTACAACCATGAGGAACGTCCTTTTTTGATTGACCCACTGACATTTATGGTGATACTGGTCATCGCATGGGGGTTTGAAAATCCCAAAGATCCATTCAAAATATCTCCGATTTATCTACACCTTCTCCACCAGTGAAGAACCTTGAGTTTTGACAACTGATGTTGCACTATCTGTTGGTAAAGGTCATCTGCAAGCATGGCCTACCGTATCTGCTTGCTAGCCACGATAACTTCAATTCCTTATGGGACTTACCGCCATATCTTTATCATTATCATTGTACATCCATACAATGAAATGTGTTTTTCTGCATTTAAACAAGTCTATGGTGCAATGAGCAGCTGCATTGCCAGGGTACCAGCTCCAGTTTTTCCCCTGCTGCCTTGCTCAGGGGCACAGGCAGGAGTATTAACCCTAACATGCATGTCTTTATGATGGTGGGAGGAAACCGGTACTCCCAGAGGAAACCCACACAGACACAGGGAGAACATGCAGGACTAGTACCAAGGACCTTCCAGCTATGAGGCAACAGTGCTGAGTGCTGCACCACTGGGCCGCCACCATGCTTTATTGATCTGCATTTGGCTGCTGTGGTGAGGTTTAAAACATGATATAACATTTCCCTTCCAACTCCTACCCATAAGTAACCATTAAATTAACTACTATAAAGCTCTTCATGATTTTGGGATTAGCGTCTGTCTCAAAACATGTCTGCCAGAAAGCATCAGGATGGACACTGGTTTGCATGTAAATCTGCCGGATTATATCTTAAAGTCCTTTAGATTAGTGACTTACCTGATAAGAATGTACATATTCAAGCCTATATTTTTATGCTGATCTGTCCCTCCTGTAATACAATGTTCTCAGAGAACCTGGATTGTTTTCATCTTTTTTCAATAAAAAGGCTGCCAGGAAAGCAGAATGAGTCTGACTCATTAAAATTCACTAACATGGGAAATAAAGGAGATAAAAAATATTACAAGTTTATTTGCAAATTACCAAAACACCATAAATATCCCTACAACATATCTCAGAAATAAGAGTAATGCCAAGTGAGAATAGTTCACCATCATAGAAAGGTCGGGGATGAAACTTGCTTAAGGTTCTTTTTCTTTTTTTATGCAACCCGGCACCAATGAACAAGCATCATTTATTATCTAGCTGAAACCAGTATTCCCTATTTTCTCTGATTCATCCTCCATCTCTTATGTTTACATACACAAACACTTTGAAAGAATAAAACAACATGCTCCCCATACAGCAACTTCTACATAACTTTCAAGTCCCTCATCGTGAGCTAGCCTCTGCACTGGGTCACCACTCACCGGCCTGCTCCTCAGGGGTCACACAGCTGTTGCGGTCAGTGGCCAGGGTCCAGGGGGGTGAGCAGATGCAGTAGTAGGACCCGGGGGTGTCCACACAGTGCCCATTTTTACAGTTGGCTGGATCCTGGCATTCATCAATACCTGGATAGAATATAAGCAGGTAGACTCAACACACATGTTTTTTTATGTTAAATTTGCTGATGATGCAGTGATTTTCCTGTCAACATAAGAGAAAACAATTTTTGGGATGAGTGGATGAGTTTGTTCATTTGTGTCATGCTAGTTTTCCTCAGCTACATACCAGGAAAACTAGGGAAATTACTTTTGATTTCAGCCTGAGCAGAAGGACACACCACATAAGTATATGGTATTATATAGTAGTAGTATATAGTATATAAGTAGCTATTAATGGTGACCATGTTGAAGTTGTAAATGAACATAAATATCTAGGGATAACAGTAAGTGGGGTGGATTGACATTTGAGAGGTCTACACGTCACGATTAGTCCCCGTGTTATGGGGGTGGACATGGACTTAGATGGAGAATGGGGGCCAGATGCACCCCCTGACACCCCCTGGCGGGATCAAACCCACTGCCGCCTGGCTCTGTATCTGCCGCAGACACAAAGAGAATTCCCGAAATGAGAGTAAACTAAACTAAAAGCAGGATGAGATATAAAGCCCACCCACTCTTTGTACAGGTCTCCTGTTTAGACACCACACAGGACTCACATGATTCTGCATCATGATCTGCACAGTTACTGCTGAATCACCTGTCACTGTAGCGATCACACACTTCTTCTTGTTGGAGTCTGGTGTCCAGGGGGCATTGCAAGTGCAGTAGTAGGACCCTTTGGTGTTGATGCACTGTCCATTGGTACACAGAGACTCATCGTGGCATTCATTCACATCTGAATGAGAACATACAACCACCAAGGACATCAGGATAAGGGGCCATGGGTTTGTGCATTCCAATACTCAATATACAGATTTATGTTCTTTTGAGATTTACAAACATCATAAAAGTATTTTTTTTTCTTTTTGGGTCTCTTGGTTAGTGCATGTATGTGCATGTGTGTGTAGTCCTGTGCATGTTCGAAAAAGCCTTCAACAACAATTATATCAAATTATATGGCAATTGAATCCTGCGTAGCTTGGTAATTACCAATGCACTGAAGGAGGGTGCCGTCATAGTAGAATCCCTGCTGACAATAGCACTCGTAGCCCGGTTGTGTGTTCATGCAGCGGCCCTCCTTGCAGATCTCATTGGCGAAGAGCACGCACTCATCTATATCTATGTAGAAACACACCAAAAAAAACCCAGGTCCATGACAGGCACACACACTGGGATCATTACTCCAAAACAATTTGCACTGCTGGTTTATGACATTTGGATTTACTTTCCCTTCCTGAGGACTGATGATTTGCAGCACAACTTTGAATACATTTTGCTGTCTGACATCGTCACCCGTGATGATAAAACCTCGGACGATACATTTCAGAATGAAATTATGCAACACCAATAAATCAGTTCATTAGTAAAGACAATAGAGGTCGATGGTGTTTCAACATGTAGTACCATGATGTACTTCAAGCTGTGCCCATGTACAACTACTAAACACCCATCTATCCATCCATCTATCCATCCATCCATCCATCCATCCATCCATCCATCATCAACTGCTTATCTGAGGTTAGATTGTGGAGGCTTATCCCAGTGCTCGTTGGGTGAAAGGTAGGAGAAACACCATGGGCAACTAAACATCTTACACATTATGATTGCAGTTTCATGTAGAAAATGTGCCACATGGCTAGATATGAATTTATATAGACTGACTGATGAACAACCCAAGACTATTCATTGATCCCCTCCTAGTGGTGTGAAGTAGCCATTTAGACAGAAACATCCACAATAAACAGCAAAGTGTGTTGGAGGTAGATGAGTGAGTGAGGGGCTGCTGATGTTATGCCAGTGTAGAGAATATCTACCTCTGTGGAGGGACAGGCCATATTCTATGGTTCCTTCCTCGTGGTAGAAGCCTCGTCCCACCGGACACAGGGAGTGGAACTCAGCTAGATGTGATATTCAAGGGAAGGAAGGATTAATGGTTTAGCAATTTATTGATCAGGATGGACAAACTTTAGCATCTCAAAATCACCCTCTAAAGAATATGTTCCATATCGTTTCTAGAAAATGTGGGTAAAATGATTTTGATAGTTGTTTTTTTATCTATGCGCAAAAAAATCTCTTATGTCTTGGGCCAAAAAGGTACCTGAGTGGTAGACAGGGCAGGGGTAGATTTCACAGTGATCGCCCCATCCAACCCCAATAGAGCAGCAGCACTCTTGCCTGGTGACATTGGTGGCCAGGACACTGTCACAGAACACGGTGTCATCAAGGTTCAGGTAGCACTCCTTCTTTTCATCCATCTGCACCTCAACTGCCAGGAGAAAATAATAATAGTAATAATGATAATAATAATGATGATAATAATAATAATAATAATAATAACAATAATAATAATTCCCTTATAATCCCTGTATTTAACCCATCCTATTGTATAGGAGCAGTGAGCAGCCACCAAAAAGAAGGAACAGAGTAGGTCCATATGAATGATGCTAATGAATGAGAGAGACAAGGGAAGTAAACTGGGGTCCAAACCCTCAGGGGTCTAACAGGATTCAAGAATGTCTGAATAAAACTGTACATGTGGAATATATCAAATAACTAAAACCAGTTACAGTTTGATTAGGGTCTTGAGTAAAGTAGCAAGGACCAGATTTACCTTCACAGCTGTGTTTGTCCTCAGAGAGGATGTAGCCATAATTGCACACACACATGTATGAACCAGGTCTGTTCTCACAAGTCCCGTGAGGCTGGCATAGACTTCGGTCCGCTGCGCACTCATCTATGTCTGCAAACAAGACAGCAAAACTTTATAGACTCTTCTGAGCAAGTGTGGCATAGACAATTTCATTTTATGCACTTGCTCCATGTTGCCGTGCAAGGAGCTAGTACAAAGGAAGCAAACGAAGGTCTCCTTTTGGAAAAGGTCAATTGATCCCAAAGGTAGGTAGGAACTTACCTTGGCACCTCCGGCCTCCAACCAACATGTAGCCCTTCTGGCACTCACAGTGGTAAGAGCCCATGTTGTTGATGCATCGGCCCCTTTGGCAGTTTGAGGGCCTCTCACACTCATTGATATCTAAGGAGAGAATCACATTTTTAAAATTAAGACATCAGCCATGTGGAACTGCTCAGTGCTCTCAGGGGCCATTAGCGAGGATACCATTATAGCCAACGTAGACAGGATATGATGAGTATCACAATGCATTTGGGTTTGGCTAGAGTTGGAAAACACAGGCACAGAAATAAACACTATATAGCTGGTCTTACTGTCATCTTGAATACCTTCCCTTTCACTCTTGCTGGTACCCTTCTGGTACAAATCACTACTACTACTATCACTATCACTATCACTAAT
>OMLC01096130.1:0-10691 GCA_900302585.1 Regalecus glesne | reverse complement strand
TGGATGGATGTACCTTGACCCTATGCACTTGTACATCGCTCTGGATAAGAGCGTCTGCTAAATGCCTGTACTGTCCTTGAGGGTCTAAACTAATTTAACTTTCTGAATGAATGTTCCATCCCCACGGAAGAAAATGGATCTGACAATAGTAACAAAAAATGGCAATGAAACAATCTTGAGCATTAGAAAAGCAAACTTCTTTGATGATGTAAATAGGATAGGATTTGAGAAGATGGCTAAAGGGTTAAGTAATTCACCCACAGGACTGCTTTGAAAACCAGTGAGATAACTCAGGAACAGGCTTATTTTCTCAATTCTGAAGCAAACAGTGAAGTTTTTGCTTTGACAATTATAAATGATGTCTGAAAACCTTTTAATCACATGAATATATTCTTTAACATCCCAGATTAGTCAAAATCTTTAATAAACCACCATGTCTACAAACATGTTTCAATGTAGCAAAAATATGAGCCATCTGTGATCTGATATATCTGCCTGGCCATAACAGGTCTCTGTGTGCATCCATCTTTTTGTATTCCTCACCACTATGGTGGAGAGCTGCAGAAACGCAAAGCCCCTGTTGAGATGGGTGTGCTTGTCCTTGATAAGGCGAACGTTGGAGGTGGAAAGAGTAGCATATGAGGCCAATGCAGACAGGATGGCTTCCACTGTAGTGTGAGGTCCAAGGTTCCTCAGGATCAATGCTGTGTACAAGAACAAACACAGCTTGTAAGAAAAAAAAAACCCAACAGATTCTCATGATATAGAGATGACAGGAACAAAACAGAATGTCAACTAAGTCACTTACTGTCATTGGCCACATCAGCTTGCGGTGTAGTTTGCCCAACACCAACAGCAAGACCAGATGAATGGTATGGAGCTGGCAAGGGAAGCAAGCCTTGGACCGTCTCCTTGTTAAGCCCCAAGGGTAATTCCTTCTGCAGTTGAGGCAACTTCAGTTCCGCTTCTGAGGAAATACAAAAAGCCATTTTAAATTGTAGTATCTGCTGTCAGCAAGGTGGATAACCAAATATTATTCAGATAATAGGCTAGTTATCCTAACCAGTGGCTTGGAGGGGATTATGCATTTGGTTGATCAAGTGTGTGTGTGTGTGTGTGTGTGTGTGTGTGTGTGCATTTGTCTGTCCGCAGCTATTCTCACAAACTAGTGGACGTATCAGCCTAAACATTTTTGAGCAGTTATGAGTGTATGATGAAGAGTGAGCACAGCTGCTCTGCAGCATTCGGGTAACAGCCAAAGGTTCAGTGTCTTGCTCAAAGACACCTGAACAGGCTTTCTGCAGGGGCCAAGTCAAGTCAATTTTATTCATAAAACCCATTATCACAAATTAACAATTTGCCTCTGTGGGCTTCAAATTAACAGAACATCCTGTCCTTAGACCCTCACATCAGATAAGGAAAAACTACCATAAAAACCTTTAGCAGGGAGAAAAACAGAAAGAAACCTCAGGGAGAGCCAGAGTGGAGGATCTCTCTCTCGAGACAGACAGCCATGCAATGGATGATATGTACACAGAACAAGACAAAGTTTACAGCATACAATATGATCAGGATAACAGAATTAAAATTGAGTTACAAAAGGTAAAATATTATTAATAACAATGATAACCTTCATAGTGAAGGTACTAATCAATGAATATCTAGAATGCTAACAAGCCAGATCAAGCCACTAGGCCAAGATTCATCATATGTCAAATGTGGACAAATGGACAGATGGATGATGATCTCTTGAGTTATGTCAATGGTAGGGAAATCAATATTTATTTCTGTTTGTGTGCATTTACGGAGAGGGGGAGATCTGTATACCTGGAAGAGATCTACAGTCTATTGATTTCACTCCTCTCATTTAAAATATACCTGATTTAGGCACACTGCACTTGAAACACTTCTCTCTCCTTTTGAAGTTCTGCACACCACACTGTTGGGAATTCAGAAGGGGATTTAGTCTGTGGGTGAGCTACTGCATTTACAGCATCCATGCATGTCATCCACATACAAATGCCTGTTTTGAAGACACACACCAACACACACACACACGACACACACACACACACACACAATACCTTGTTGCAGAGCCAGTCTTCATTGGCACGTGGCTTGGGGTCACTGTAGTGCATGGACACTCTATGTCCTAGAATTGACAGCACTCTCTGAAAGAAAAAGAAAGACATGGAGGGGGAAAGAAAGCATGATTATCAGCAATAATTAGGCCACATATGCCTCATCTCACAAGAGATGAGAGAGAATGGAAAGGATGAGAGAGAGAGAGAGAGAGAGAGAGAGAAGTGAGGTTGAAAGAAAGAGGACAAGAGAGAATTGCAACCTTCAGCTTTAGAGAAATTGGGACGGACTGCGATGGTGTGTGTGTGCATGTTTGGTGCATAGGTCCCAGTTTTTTATGGATAGAATGTGCTTTGACCCCCCCCTTTAGGGAAAACCTTTCACAGCTTTGCACTCTTACCCTCACAGCCCTGTCAACCACCTCCATCCCTCAAGTAACCAACAACTCTCACAGACATAATGGTGGATGCTCCAGATATGAAAGGTGCAGAAACAATGAAAAAGTTACCAGATTGGCTCTGACCTGTCTGAGAGCTGATTCAACATAAAATACACCATATCATAACTTAAGTCATGTTCTTGCAGTCACGCTAGCTCAAGATGTGGCACAGTGTTCTTTAACCTAAGTCATGTTCTTTCTGTCACACTCGCTCAGATGTTGCAGAGTGTTCTCTAACCGTGTATGTCAGGGAATTAGAGGGAGGGAGAGAAGAAAAAGGGAGAGAAGGATCACTTAAGAAAGAGTGTTCCTCTCTTAAAAAGAGCGAGGAACCAATTGTGGCTGGGAGGGTCCAATTGTGTGAGCTCTGCAGACAGACTCCAGACAGGCATCAGCATGACATTATGTGAGCATGCCTGCTTCCTGCTTTGAAAAATGGCTTTCACTCTGTATGCATGTGTTATATTGAATCATTCAAGGTTCACGTGGCGGAGCAAGACGGGACTTATGTATTTGAGCGAACAAGTGTTCATTGTATGTATGCAAATGTATGTGTATATGTGCATGTGTGTCTGTGTAGGAGAGTGTGACCTGGTTGGTCTCCATCCAGCGGCTGGCCTCCTGTATGAGATTAAACTCGACGAAGGCGAATCCTCGGCTCTGACCTGGACACCGCCCAGCGCCATGGTAACCCAACAACAACAACAACATAACAACAACGCAGTGAGGGGTTAGTGCTTCATGTACAGAGAGAGAGAGACCCTGTATCAGCACTAGTTCAATGGACTATTGCTTCCTCGCTCCCTTGGAAAGAACACACTTAGGAGTCAAACGCAGTATTAACATTCAGCCCCAGTGTGTCACACCAAGGGTGGGAGGTCGCAATGTGCAAGTATTTCAACAGGGTCAAGGAAAGAGGGAGACAACGCAGAATTCTACCCACTCATCAGTTCAACTCTGAGCTCTTAGCTTTGAAAAATGAAGCACCCAAGCACTGAGTGAAAAAACAAAAACCACACACATGTACACAAATACTATATACTCTCTCTCACACACACACATACACGCATGTGCGTGCGCACACACACACACACACACCCCACGCGCACACGAAACTCCTCTATTCAAAATCTCAGTGCAATATGAAGCATGTAGGATTGTAGAAGGTGCACGTGTGTGTGTGTGTTTGTGTGTGTATGAGTGTATGTGTGTGTGTACGTGCATTAAAGAGGAGGTAAATGGAATCATTTTCATATAGCGCTTTTTGATAGTAACCATGCCACCCTATATCACACAGACAACATATATTTACATTTTATGATCTATATTCTAATTCATAAAGAAGATTTTGTTTTTGCCAAAAGCTGCTTCTAGTGTCACACAGGGGATGATATTGGTATAACAAAACATCACCGCAGTAAACCGAGAGGTAGACAGAAAGAGTGAGCAGAGATAGGCACAGCTTACAGGCAACCAGCGAGATAGCAAGGAAGAGGGGTGACCTTATGGAGAACTTTAAGAAAGCCAGTAGCTTCAGCATTGGAGGGATGTGGAAATTCATCACATTACTGATATTATTCAAGTAAGGGAGCGCAGAGGGGGGTGAATGTGCACAACCGTAATGACACAACACAAACAAGGTCTGCTACTACTGGTCATTGCTAACGGAGTTAGTCTAAGCATAGACTGTCGGACAAAACACAACTCATGTCAATGTGGAAGAAATGGCTGTATGAAAAGAGTGAGGGAATGAAAGGAGAAAAAGGAGAAATGAAAGCCATGGAGAAAAGACCTCTTTACCGTGGTACCCTATGGCTGTATACTTCCATTTCTGTTCATGTTCAGGGGCTATTTTGACTTTGCTGTGTGCATGGATATTTTGTCGTTCTGTACATACAAGCATGGTTATAGCGACGTTCAGACCAACCAAAGAGTCAATGCAGGAGTGTACTGAGGCCCAAGTTTACACACACACTTTCTTTATTAGCCATCACTTCGACTGTCAGAATATGAAGGGAGGTAGGATGACTGTCAAAGGAGAACGTTTGCTTATAAGTAATGGGAAAAAAAGATCCAATAGAGAGGAGATAGAAATTAGAGGAAGCGATAGACATTAACAGGTCTGGTAGTGAAGGTGGAGTGTGGAAGAATTGAGACAGGAGAGTGCACGTGTGTGAAGGTTGTAAAAAGACTAAGGACAAGTTCTCACCTGAGGACTTGTTCCTCATGAGGCGCACTTCTCTTGGCTGGATCCCCTGTTCCTGAAGCTGGGTGCGGATCTAAGAACATAAAAATCAATTTCATACATGCATCTTGTACAAAATAACAAAATAGAGACATGGTGTGTGCGTGCGCATGTAAACATAAACATACCCACACACACACCTCATTAGCGGTAATGCTGGGTGGCAGCATGCGGAGCATGATGATATTGCTAGGTCTCTGGTTATGGTCCAAGTCTGCTCGGTAGTCCTGGTCCCTCTGATCCAATTCCTCCAGGGACAGGTCTGGGCCCGCACCCCCACTGATCCTCTCCTCTGGTCCCCCAGTTAAATTCTAAAACCCCAGGATGGAACAATACAGGGAATCACAAACTTGCAATAACGAAATACATAATGATGCATCTAGTCCTTTAAAAAAGATGGCAGATTTTCTTCAGCTTACCCTCCTTTTACCTAGCCCACGGGAGAACCTCTCACCATCTCTGTGTCTTGCTGGACTGTAGTCCAAATGTTCAGAGGGACCACCACCTTCATGACCCCAGTCAACTTCTCTAACTCCCAAGAGAGGGGCATTGTTCTCTGAGCTACCTCTCCCAACTTGCCCCCGACCCCTTCCCTGTGGACCACCCCTAAACTGCTCAAAATCCCTCCTGGATCCCTCCTCCTCTCTTTGGTGCCGGGGGAAAGCTTGATCATTCTGGGGCCTAGCGTGGGGTGGGCAAGAGAGCACTTTTCCCTTGGCCCCAATATCTCCCCGGCCCTCCCCTCTCTGATGAAAACCAAGGTGGTCCTGAGGATGACCTGGGGAGGCATCATGGACATTCACTTGATGCTCATCGTGCAGGTATTGCATGTCATCATCCTCTTGTCCATAACCCCGGTAGTCCATGTCTCTAAAGTTGTGATCATTGGAAACATTACCATAGCGACCCATGCGATCACCACGTCCACACCTAGAACCATTAAAATACAATATCAGGAAGTGATACAACCTAAGAAGTATCAGGGAACATATTTGGTTAGAAAGTCACTTTTGTTGTCTTTAGCCTACCGTCTCTCATAGTCCATGTTGGCCCAATGACTTTGGGGGTTTTATGGGGTCTCTCTTCCTCGTACTTGGTCACAGCTTAAGAGAATCCAGAAACACGACAGTTTTCTTTCAGTTGCATGACAAGCAAACAGCATCCAAACACACCTTTGCAGAGACAAAAAGTTTTAGCTAAAAAGCCCGCTGGAAAATGAATGCCCCTCAACAGAAGCTTCTCAACAGAAGCCTCTCAGGCGTCTGTTAAGACGGTCCTGTCCCATTGGCCACGACAGCAGGTGTGATGCCCATGCAAAGCATTCAACAGATGGGGGTCATGTGTCTGATTGAGGGGGTAACCTCAGCTGATATCACACCACATCGTCTGAGCTGATCCGGCAATGTGCGGCGGTCATCTCTGCACTGCTGCTAGCAGCCAAGCTAGCCTGCTTTAGCTTAGCTAGCCAACTCGACCAGCGTACTGGAGGGCTACTACAAAACTGGCCAGTTCGCGTGGTTTACGTGACTTATGCGGCGAAGCGTCGGATGCTGCAACCTCACAAATGCCAGTTTAAGCTTATATTTGCGAGTTAAGAACAAGATAAACTCACCTGTATCATTGGTAATCAACAGCAGTAGCCGAGACGTCACGTAGAGCCTGAGCCGAGTAGACTCATGCTCACAGGCGACAGTGCAAAATGGCCACAGCCTGTCCAGATTTGGAAGAAGAGGCGGCACCACCATTTAATCCGACCATTTGATTGGTGCTTGGAGCTGGATGCCGCGTTTACAACGGCGCTGATTGGACGATTGAAAGGCTACACAGAACAGTTCAACACTGAATAATATTCCACACATAGTGAGCAATAAAGTGGGTCCGTCCAGCATGGGTACATTATTCTAATACGAACCAGACTAACTGGATTCACATTATATATATATATACACACACACACACATGCATACATACACGGAGGCCACATAGCTCAGGAGACAGGGCCACATCTAGTAATTGGAAGATTGGTGGTTCAATCCCTGTTTCCCTCAGTTAGCATATCAATGTCCTTGAGCAAGTGTATCTATCCATCCATCGTCAACCGCTTATCATGTGTCAGGTCATGGACTGAACAAGTCTATATGCACATATATTTATATGCAAATTTGGATGCTATTAAAGTCCAGATTTTGTAACTATAGTGTACCGAATGCAGTACGCCCGAATATAAGGAGGTGGTTGGTATGGTTTTGCATATGGTTGTGTGCAGTCAAGGCACTATTACAACAGAAATCCCTAACACCAGCTTTATTTGAAGGAAGGAAAAAAAACAGCCTCCAGAAATCCCAAGATGTCACAGTACAAAAAAATAGCAGACCCAGACTCCCTCATGAACCATCCAGCCTCTCACCCAAGCTTGACCTTCAATTAACAATGTACAATACTATGGTTACAACTCATCATTTAACTTACATAAAATGACAGCAGGATTAAGAAAAAAATGTTAAAATATGCTACGTATATTAGAAACAACATTAAAAGTGATAGTAACAATATTGATAAAAAGGAGGTTGGTGGGAATCGAGTGAAAAGCAAACTTGAAATACACACCATAAGGATGTCCTTACAAGGCCTTGTAAGACATACAGTACATGTTGGATACTATAGTAATAAAATAGCTTACCTTCTTCTAATCAGAGAAAAAAAGTATATTTATCAGCTATACCACTTATGATTAAACCCACTAATCAACACAATCACTTGTATACACAAAAAAAGGTCCTAAAAACCAAACAGATAGTCAAACTGATTGTGCCTTTAGCGATGATTCACTGTCCTCTAGTAAGGTTATCTTAAGTTTTGTCACGTTAACTAGCTTCTGATCCCATTACCCGTTTAAGCCATAAAATATAGCTAAAATATGGGGGTAACTTTGGCATGGCAACAGGGGTTAGGTGACATGAAAAGGCCTTTACATGCATACAATACATAGATACAGAAAAGTGTCAGACGAAAATGTGCACACATTCACATTGCATGCAGACCTGCAATCAAGTAGACACATATGCACGCTCTCACTCTCTCTCATACACACAAACAACTAAATTTATCAGGTAAGCAATTCAGTACAGGAAAATGTCTCATACATACTCTAGGCATACCCCTGCATAGTGCCTGAGTCAAAACATAGGCCTGAAGGTGCCAAGCCAATGACAGAGAGAAAGCATTCACAAAGGTGAAGCACAGACACTAAAAATGACAAATTAACACCCCAGCCACATTATGAATCCCTATCCCTCCATTAAGAGACTCATTCTGACCACAGCTCTCAAGGCACTACATGTGGGCAATACTATGTAAGATCCTTTCAGACATGGCCTTTATTCTAAGCATTCTTTTAGTTTTGTCGTCGTTTCTCTCTCACTTTCTCTTGTGTCCCTGTTGTCTTTGAACTAGCTAGGATCTAAGTTCTCTTCATTCCCATCATGGGACAGTTCAACCCTGCTTTGCATCTGTCCAATCACAAATCACCCCCTTACACCTGCCTTACACAACTATCTAGATCTGAACATTTTTGATAGTTGCAAGCAATATGGCACAAAATCTAACATTCAGAGCAAAGGCCTTGGTGTTGATGCCTAAGAAATCATTTCAGATTTGCCCAACGTTGCCGAAGGTGACTGGATGATTAGAAATTAGGCATCCCTGTTAATTTTCCCAGCCCTCCCCAGTATCCTCCCCTAAGTCATAAGCGAAAGTTGCTCTTGATGTGTGCTGAGGGGCAACTTCTTGTTCTCAAGTCAAGTCAGCTTATAGCAAAAGGCAGGTGGACTTCTTCCCACGTTTCTTGGCCTGCAGTGCTGCCTTAGTAGCCATCTCAAATACCTCCCTTACACCATCTTTGGTTTTGGCAGAGCATTCCTGGTAACTGAAGGCATAGATGCGGCTTGCCATTTCTCTGCCATCTTCAGGTTTCACTGGCTCCTGCAGGCGTGAATACAGCAACATTTTAAATATTTACGTGCAAGCAGGGGTGTGTGCACAACCACACCTTTTAAATGAGCACACCCACCTGTTTCATCTTGGCAAGCTCTCGCCTTGTGTGCTCATCATTGCGCAGGTCTTTCTTGTTACCCACAAGGATGATGGGAACATTTGGGCAAAAATGTTTCACTTCAGGAGTCCATTTTTCAGGGATATTTTCTACAGGAAGAACCCACACACAGAGCACAGTGATTATAAAAGTCGATGTTGAATTTTCAAACAACGGGGCACATTGAAAGTGTGGCTCTTGTGTTGTTAATACCTAAACTGTCAGGGCTGTCTACAGAGAAGCACATAAGAATGACATCAGTGTCTGGGTAGGAGAGAGGCCTCAATCTGTCATAGTCCTCCTGGCCTGCTGTGTCCCATAATGCAAGCTCCACCTGGACAGGGATGATAAGATAGACAAGATGAGAGAGAGAGAGAGAGACAGAGAGAGAGAGAGGGAGAGAGAGAGAGAGAAAATATGTACATTACCCACAGGGATGAGTCAATTGGGTGCAGTGAAATGATGATTACAGCCATTCAAACATATTTTCACACTATGATAAATAACAGTGAAATCAACGCTCATTTTCCAGGAGAACCTAGAGGCCTTTGGGTTTCCTTGGAGCATTTTAGAGCTAGTGGTTTAGGTCACTGATGCTCACCTGCTTTCCTTCCACCTCAATGTCTGCCACATAGTTTTCAAACACTGTGGGGACATAGACCTCAGGGAACTGGTCCTTACTGAAGACAATGAGCAGACAGGTCTTCCCGCACGCACCATCCCCAACGATCACCAACTTCTTTCTGATGGCTGCCATCTGCACTGGGCAAGAATAAAGCAGAATGAAGAAGTCACCTGGTGAGTGACGAAAGGTTTCTCAATAAACTTCTGATCCAGATGAACAGATTCACCTCTTTTTGTGAATAAAGCAGAAAGCTACTGTTATTAGCAGGTGATACAGAGTATAACTTATTGCTATTGTTGCTTTGCTAATAAATTGACTGAACAAAAGGTATCCCAAACACACTTCCCCAATGACATGCTGAGACAAAATGAACTTCTGGGAAACAACCTTGACTGTCAGCCTTATCTTTATGGATATTGTAGTGTGCTAACATGGCATGAGGAGCCGTAATAATGAGCCTTTTCTGTGTCTTTCTGAAATCCAGCCAATGTTGTGCATGCCAGTGACATCAGATTGAAAGTCGGAATATTAAACTTCATTGCTTGTTTGCCAACAGGCTGCCCTTCATACAGCTGTATATGGTGGATCATTGCTATTCATATTTTATTTTGCCTTTCTTTATACTTGTTACTTTATATGTATGTGTATCTTATTATACATTTTATTTTATCTTTAGTTCATGTTTTTGTAATGGAGTTTCCCAGCCTAAGAATTTCCCACGACTGTACTTGTACAACCGGAGGGACAATAACAACTTGAATCCTCATCCTCTCTGTGATTGGCTGGTGCACTTACACTGCTTGTTGCAGTTGTGACAGAAAATGGAATGATAGCTTTTGTCGTTCATGACTGATATATTTATCTATATACACACACATATATATATATATATATATATATATACATATACATATATATATATGTATATACATATATATATGTATACACACACACACACACACTCTACAAATCCCCATTTTCTTCGTGCCCCAATGGATTCGCATACCAGCTGACCAAAGCTAAATCAAACCATCTCAACAATCAAAGCCCAGATAAGTGCATAACTACTTTACAGTGTCAAACACTGTTGCTTAATGAGAGAAGTAGCACCTTTGGTCTGTAGCCAAAAGGTTGAACTTTGGCAAAAAAAAAGAGTGCTGGCCAGGCGGAGATACTGATGCGAGCGTTCACCGGTGAGTCAACTGCAATA
>OMLC01096129.1:0-13321 GCA_900302585.1 Regalecus glesne | reverse complement strand
GTACACATACAAAAATGATCCGAGCTGCTCAATTGAGACACACATTCCTCACTTGTGAAGCAAATGTAGAACTAATGGTTTTCGATCTGCACAGTGGCAGCAAAGGAAGACTTCTCTGTACCCCAGTTATGATGGCTTATTGATTTTACTCACAACCTCACTTTACCACCCAAAACCCTGTGTATTCAACGTGTAAGAAGAGACATTCACACAGAGATTCTTTCTCCATACCAATCATGTGGGACTGGGAGTTTCAGTCTTCAGCTGTGCTGCACTTCTTGGCCCTAATGCTTGACAGTGTATTGATTCGGCAGCAGGGCTCTGCGGTGACCATGAACTAGTTCCCTACAAACACAATCTCCAACAACCTGATGCATAAGCAGAGTAGCAGAGGAGAGCGAACAAAAACAAAAAACCCTCCCAACTAAATGTCCCCAGATGGATTTGTCCCACTCCATCTTGCCTGCTTGTGGAGAGGACCCCTCAGCAAAGCCATACAATCTCATGAGGGGAGAGCCAGACATGGGGAAATGATTACTTAGCCATAACCCAAGAATCCCATCTGATGAAGTGCCCGCTGATCATGTGGCGGTCAGGTTTGGTTGCTCTGCTTTTTCCCAGTCCTTGACAAGGCTACAGAGTATCAGTGCAGGCCTCCTGTCCTATCTCACACAGACACACAACACTCTCATGTCACCAGGAAGGACACTCCATCACTATTCCATTGTTAAGACTGAAGTTTTTCATGACTTTAATTCAGCCTTCGATTTAAAAGCAAGTGGTGCTCACCATTCAGCACGTTTGAAAACCAGTCTGAGCAGCTGAGATGGGAGAAGTCTGTTCTTGCATGAGGCCAATAATTATTTGATTCTAAGGGACCATGTGCAGCTTATTACATCAATGTCACCATTCCATGTGCTGCACCAGATCATAGCTTCAAGCTAATTCCCATTTGCAGTCCCTGCATGTCTTCCGTTGATGGTGGGAGGAAACCGGAGCACCCACAAGACACCCACACAGACACAGGGAGAACATAGAAACTCCACACTGCCAGGCCACCGGGCCACCAACAGTCTCTTAAGACTGACGTCTGATTTGATCTTAATCTATTTTGTCCTCTCTTTCAAAGGTCTGCATAGCTTCCCCAGCTGGATGTTCTGTTACCCTTACATGTTTAATCTATGTAGGAAGGAAGGGAAGGGAAACTCGGCAACTGAAGTGCATGTTTTCAGATGAATCATTTACAACATTTAGATTTTTTCCTTCAATTCAAACACCTCATATGCATAGCAGAGATGTTTGTAACTGCTGTGCAGGATTTGTCTGCATTGTGTGGTGACCGACCTGTGCCCTTCACACTGGACGTGTTGGATAGAGGGGATTTCTGAAGCTCTCTCTCACAGAAAGACATTAAAGTACTGGAGCAGGTTTGAGATCATGGCTGATTTAAGATCGACGCCTACATGTGTGACTCAGTGAAACCTTACTGGTAACCAGAGCACTTTAACCACTGGCGTTAGATGCTCCTCTGGTCAGGTGACTGAGACGAAGGGTGAATATTTCACTCCTGAAGATTCTATCAATGGATTTAGGTCATTGTACGTGAGAGGTCAATTCTTACGCGTCGTGATTAGTCCCCACGTTGTGGGATTGGACAGAGAGCTTGGGGGACTAGAGCAAGACACCCTTCCTGATGACCCACAGTGAGTTTGAAGCCACACCGTCTGGCTCGTCGGTTCCTGCAGCGCGTGCTCTACCACTGAGCATACACACAGAGAAACGTGTCCTCTGCATTGAACACATGCTAATGTATAAGAGCAGCAGTGAGTAGCCGGAGTGCCCAGGGGGCAGTAAGGGCTTCACCGTCCGGCTCAAGGACACTCAAGCTTTCTGTAACGGCATGGGATCAAAGCATCAATCCTCCCACAACTAGATGACTGCCCTACCTCCTCAGCTATGTCCCCCTTCTACTGGTGAGAAACATCAAGTATGAAGCACCAGTGCCTACATATGATGCAATCTCCATCTCCCAACCACATCTGATCCAACCTGCACGACGGATAGTCAACATGGAAATCTTAGAGATTTGTCAAATCATCATTTGGTGTTCTTAAAAGGACCAACTGGCAACAGCCTGTGAATGGCTTTAAACCCGGGACTCATTCACACTGATGGATATGTTGAAGCTGGTTTGCCTCAACACTTTGCTGCAGGTCTAAAGGAACAAACCACAAGCATGATTTGACCTCTCTAATGAAATCCTTATTGCTATGCTAACCATCGTGCCCCTGTGTTTGTGTGCGTCACTACTTTCACACTTTCACTGTGTGGTTGCTGAGTGTGCAGATGTGTTTCTGCACGTGTGTCCGGTCAGCTGCCTGGTTCCATGCAGGCATGTATTACTGTTGATTCCCAGTGAATCAGAATCCTCTCTGACAGCCGTGAGGCAAGGACATGATCCATTATTTACACAATCAACTGTTTTGTTTTGATGCATGATCAACTGTTTTCCTCCTCTACCACTCAGAAAGAAGGAGTCGGTCACTTATGCTCGGGGCTCATAGCCACCGTTTGAAGGAAATCAGTGAAAGCAGAATGGAGTAGGAGGAGAAAGTCGGATTCTTATTCATTCTCATTGTTTGGAGTGGTTTCAGTGAATGCTGAACACGCCACTCCATTGACCTAAACGCTGCTTCCATGTGGGCTAGTGGACGAGCGCTGTGTGCGTAGAGGTGTTTTACTAGCCACATGGCCAAGGCTGGCGGACCTGGTTTTCTGCACTCTACCCAGTCTGTATATCCTTATTAGCATCATCATTATTGAGCATGCATCAGGACATCCTGTTGTATAGGAGCATCGAGTGCAGCCGCCACGCAGCAGTTAGGGGTTCAGTGTCTTGCTCAAGGACACCTTCACATAGTTTCTGCAGGGGCAGTGGATCTAACCTGTCATCTCATTACTAGATGACCCACCTACCTCCAGAGCTATGCCAGCCCCACGGGTCTGAGTGTGTGTGTGAGTGTAGTGTTTGAGCTTGACACACACACACACACACACACACACACACACACATATCCTAGGGGACATATTTAAGACAAAACAAATGTACTTGAAGATAACTTCGTCAAACTAAAGAGCGATAACAAAGTCCAATAAAACGAGGATGAATCCAGCTCACGACATGCGTGAAGCAAGACAAACCCATCCTAACATGACTGTTTCACTGAGGCGTCGCCACACTTCCAATTACGAAGGCGACACATTTAGTTTTCCTCCGTTGTCAGCGACGAGCACAACTGAACCCGCGTCAAGTGCCATTAACACACAAGCCATTTAGTTTGATAGCTAAAACAGCGATTCTCCGTTTTCAGATGACCAATTCATCACCACACCAGACGCGCAAATGGAAAAAAGATAATTTGACTCCAATCGTGGTGGCGTCGACTCCCGCTGCGAGACATGCTAAAGCTAATTAGCCAGACTATTTAGTTGATCCAATTGGAACTCCAACGGCAAAGTTATAAAATGTCGTATTGTGAGAAAAGTACTTCCACCGTACATTTATAGTGATTGTTTTAAAGGACTCCCGCTGTGGGGGGAATTTTAGATGCCCACCCACCGCGCTATTTGATAAACACTACGACTATAAAAAGGGGTTGGCCCGGGATCCAAAGCATTAGAGAAACAGCCCTCCGTTCCCCTTCACGCCTGGAGTCCATCTTCCCCGCTGCGCCAACACATGCTAATTTGGTTGCAATTTAATTTTTGGACTAAATAGACCATTTTAATTTTTCCAATTTAGTTCTTCTATACACAAGGAACACGTGCCCAAGCTGGCTGAGCAGTTGTCTTTGTCTACCGTTTGTATTCCTCCGAAGGAACAATTTTGGTGGCAGTCCCACAACCTTTAGCAGGTGATCTCATTCTGTGTTGAAAGAATTACATTCAATTCTGAAGAGATGAAAAGCATGCCTTTATACAATAATGGTGATAATCTCCTTTATAGGGACAGTGCATAGTACTGAACATTTAGAAGGCAAACACGCCAGATTTAGCCACCAGGCTAATTCTCTTCTGTTGTCCCAAGGATTAAGGATTCAGGGTCTTGCTCAAGGAAACGTTGACATGCAATCTGAAGGAGCCAGGGATCAAACCAACAATCTTCCGACAACTAGATGATCGCCCTACTTCCAGAGCTACGCTCCCCCAACAAAGATATAAGAGAGATTCGTCTTACGCATCACCATCGGTCCTCACATTATGGGAGTGGACACAGAAGTAGATGGAGCTTGAGAGATTAAGACCAGATGTCCATCCAGACGCCCCATGGTAGGTTCAAACCTGCAGCCTCTCGGGTATCAGTTCCCAAAGCACGCACTCTACATTGAAAGGAAACGACTAACACCAGGCACTCAAAAGATCAGCAATAAACATGCTCTTGAATGCTCATTACTTCAACGACTTTGGAAATGGCTTCTGCGCAATTTCAGAAATTCATTATGTCACAATTTATGAACATCTTTCCATGGCAGCCCGACAATGATCCTGCATCAACTGATGATCCTCCATCTTGGATTAACGGACTATAAACAATGTGTGTTGACTTCCTGCATAAAGGCTTTATTTTGATGAGTTTGAGCAAGTTCAAGTCTGCCAAGTTCATGGAGTTTATGTTATTTGATCAACTTACTGTCATTCAAAGAGAAGAGTGAAGATTTCATCTTCTAATGTTTCCTACCTAACAGAAAAGTCTGCCTCTTTTGCTTAAAAGATCGCCTGAACTATTGACTAGCCATTGACAGGCCGCCAAACTGTGGTACACTGGTGGAATAGCACTCAGGAGAGTGGGCTCTGAAGCCTGTCTGTGGCACAGGGATTGTGAGGTGCCTTAGGCCTTAGCAGCAATAAAGCAATAATGGACTATATCCTTTATTGCTGTGGATCATCTCCTCTAACCTGAGATGCCAGATGGTTCATTACACAGAACCATCTGAGAAGTCATCCTTTGAAACTGGAAAACCGCAGGGGCTTTCAAAAAAAAAAACTTGGCAGGTGATTGGATGAACCATCTGTATATCATGGGCTAACATCAACCAATCAGATCAAATCAAACTGGCCAAACCCAGAAGGGAGAAGAATAAGAAGTCTTTTCCATGGAGAATAGCCTTCAATTTAGCTCTTTGCTCCTCCCTCAGGGAAGAGATACTCTGCAGTTCGGCTAAAGCTGATGCTATGGTAACATCTACGCTAACCTCTTTAAGAAATGCCTTTGTGGTCTTGCTCACACTCAAACCACACCCACAGCAGAAAGTAGTTCCTCAGAGAACGCCGACTGGTTCGAACCAGGACGGTTCAGCGATAACCATGTAAACTTGAAATCTGGTAAATGGATTAGCATGGTCTCATGATTTCATGACTATCTGTCGAATGAATGGTGTGCACCACTGTGGCCTGTTTGTGCTTTACCAGTTGATCCCTCTTGACTCCACACTTTGCTCAGGCTGCTTCCTCAAAACGCAAACCAACCGCTGCATCAGGAAAGCCTCATCAGCCTCTGGTCATCTCCACAGAGGGGTTTTTAAAACCAAAGACCTGAGGGTCAGGTCCCTGGTTGTTGTATGCAACATGGTATCGTGCCTCCACTCTGTTCTAGGGCCAGAAACATGGACCCCATACAGACAGCACATCACACAAACTTGGAGGACTTCCACATCCGATGCCTTCAGAGGACCCTGGCCTCTCATGGGAAGATCAAATCCCCCATAATAAGGATCTTAACATAACTGACCCGATCTGCAGAGAAGCAGCAGGGACTAATGAATACCTTTGATGGATATGGGACACTAGCCATATGCCTGACCACTGCATACCCCATAAAACCCACTATGAGCAACTCAGCAAAACAAAACCAGCCCATAGCAGACCAAACAGGTGCTATAAGGACTAGAGCAAAACTTACAGAGGCACTGCAGCATAAACCCCATCAGGCTCAAACCTCAAGCTCTTGATAGATCGGCCTGGTAAGTCACCTATGCCAGGGTGACCGAACAAATACACAACACCAGTCAACAGAGGACGACCAAAAGATGCACCCAACGATACCAGGAGACTGCTGGCATTACCCCAGCATCTGGGCTTCATTGCCCCTTCTGTGGACAAAGGTGAGGCTTATGCATCAGCCTCAAAGGCCACATGAAATGGCACCAGCATCACCAGCATCACCGGCATCACCGGCATCACCAGCATCACCAGCATCACCAGCATCACCAGCATCACCAGCATCACCAGCATCACCAGCATCACCAGCATCACCAGCATCACCAGCATCACCAGCATCATCGGCAGTCATTCGGGGTCAAGTGTGACTGCCCTTCTTCTAGCTCCTTGTGGGTATCCTTGAAGGAGGACCACAAGTTTTCAAGTGGAGAGGTTGATGTGGCTGAGCCGCCACACAGTTCTTTTCAGCCAGTTGCCAGAGTCCAATGGCATGGAGAATCAAGACCACCCTCTGTTGCAGCCTTCATCAGCCTTCGCTGCCATGTGGCCGGAACACATCTTCCACCAGTTCCACTGTCGGGGTCCTGGTTTGATCACACTTTGTCTGGACCCTCTCCCTTGGCCTAGCCACCATAGGTGACCCTTTCAGCAGCCAACCTCTGGAGCTCTTGTGATCATTAGTACATGCAAGCTTCTCCTCTATTGCTAGATGGGGATCCAGAAGAGAGCTTCAATGGTTCTCCAACGGGGATCCAGCATCAACAGTGCTGAACATGGAACAAGAGTCATCATTGGACAGCTAAGAAGAAGGGTGTACCACTGTGGCTTGTGTTTTTTTGACTCTCCTATTAATCACTCAGATTGTATTATGTGTTTTTCTACCTGCAAGCCATACGTTTCCATTCATTTCAATACAGTGTGATCATTCAGAAAGTGGAGACTTAGAGATAGGTAATCCATCACAGGGGAACATCTAGTTGCCTTTTTTCTCAGCGGTAAGTTGTCCTTACAGGCTAATGTGGTGAAATTGCAGAATAATTTGATACAATAGTCCCTGGAATAAGTTGGTTTTACAAATGAATTTCAAACATCCACAGATTCACAGTACTGTGGATGTTTGCCCAAGAGGCATGGAATGCTAAGATGGGGTTTTATCACCTCAATGCTGGAGTTACAAGCAAGAGAGAAACTACGTGATTTCCTGAGGAAACAAGAAAGAAAGACAGAAAAGAGAAAGTAAAGAATGGGAGCAATTGGCTGGGAGCGATGTAAATGATTCTCTATTTGTATTCATTGGATAAAAACATGCAAAACCCCTGTATGGCATCTACAGGAAGTTTTACCGTTCATACATGTTCCTTTACAAGTGTTTAGTCACACTGCCACTATGATGGCCGCTTCCAAGGTAACCAATCGGATCCGCTTAAAAACCAAGACTCAAGACACAATACACCAAGCTTCCCTGTTCAGACACATCCCTCCATATAGCATGGCTGCATTTGCTCCTCCTCCTTTCATCCCTTTCTTCCCCCAAACTAAAGAGAGACGGTAGAGGCTCAGTTACTGCTACGCTTTTAAATGTCTCCCTTTCAATCAGTCTAGGCCAATGTCTGCAGTTCTTACATGTCCGTCTGGACAGGTTTCATGTGTTTTCTGCACATCTTTCTTTATCAGCCTACCTATATATATATGACTACACATCAATACATACATGCTTGTGTTGCTAGGTGTGGAGGCCTTCATTGGGGTCGGCATAGCTCAGTGGGTAGAGCGGTCACAGGTTTGATCCCCGGTCCTGCATACAGCATGTGGAGGTGTCCTTGAGCAACACACTGAACCCCTAACTGCTCCCTTAACGCCACATGGTGGCAGCTCACTGCTCCTATACAATAGGTTGGGTTAAAATGCAGAGAAATCCACATTCCCCTTGTGGGACTGATAAGGGAATCATTTATTTATTCATCTTTATTTCAATAACGACATCAGTGGAGTTGTCCAAAGTCTAAAGCACTTCAGCTTCTAAAGGATTAGCTGAATACATACTAATCCAGGGAGCTATATTGAAATAGAAAGACAGGCCCCTGTATTCACTCTCTCATGCAGACGCCCAAGGAAACACAAACACTCGCACAAGACCTCTGAATCCAAGGCTGTGAACTTGACCAGCACTCTGTACTCGGATTGTGAAATGCTAGCTAGCTAGCTCAAGCATTCATTTATGTCCAGCAGAAGAAAGTTGTTCTTAATCCCAACAGAGCTGACCAAATGCTGCAAAATAATATACACGATATTCAATTAAATATTTAATACACATAACTTAGCCTGCTCGTAGATTCATGCAATTTGCAGAATTTTTGAGCTCCTCAGGGACACTAAAGCTAAACATATACTTATTGTATCTTACAATCAGCAGACGTCCATCCATCGTCAACCACTTATCCAAAGAGACAGGTAGGTAACATCACTGCAGACCCAACACACCCTGCTGACAACCTGTTCTGACTTCTCAACAGCACACATCAAAAACACGTGTGTTCTTAAGTCTTGATGCATGCTCAGTAATCCAGGTAAGGGAATCACAAAAAGAGGGGAATCGGTTCAACTGGAACTCAGAAGTTTATTCAAAAAAGGTTTTGTCACTGTAACCGGAGACATCTCCAGTTTGGGAAGATTGTAAGCATTCCCTCCTCTTTCTAAAGATGATCTCACCCATTTGAGTGACAAAACTTTTTTTGAACTAACTTCTGAGGTCCAGTTGAACCGATTCACCTCTTTTTGTGTGTGTCTTCTTATGTAGTAATAATGATAGTAAATAATGATTCCCTTACCAGTCCCACAAGGGGAAATGTGGATTGCTCTGCATTTTAACCCAACCTATTGTATAGGAGCAGTGAGCTGCCAACATATGGCGCTCAGGGAGCAGTTAGGGGTTCAGTGTCTTGCTCAAGGACACCTCGACATGCTGTATGCAGGACCGGGGATCAAACCTGTGACCTTCTGATTGCCAGACGACTGCTCTACCCACTGAGCTATGCTGCCCCCATAAAACACATCACAGGATTTTTAGACGGCATCGTCTTTAGCAGATTTCACTTCACTTCCAATTCATGCAGTGTGGAGTTTTGTAAAAGGAAATTCCCATCATCAGTATGGGAATGCTACGGATCAGTGCCAAACCATTACACGTCAAAAGAAAAGGGAAAAAAAAAGATGTGCAGCATCCTGAAATGACAAGCAAAGAGCATAAAAAAGATATGCATGTTAGCATGTCCGCGACCCGATTTCGGATAAGCGGTTGACGATGGATGGATGGATGGATGGATGGATGGATGGATGGATGGATGGATGGATGGATGGATGGATGGATGGATGGATGTGGCATGTGCCCATGAGCAAGGCAATAGGAAAAGGAACTGCATTTGGTCCCTGGGCACTGCAGCTGCTCACTGCTCCCATAAGATAGGATGGGTTAAATGCAGAGAGCACATCTGGTTCTGTTTGGTGTACTATGGCAAATGAATAAAGCTCCAAACCTCTGAACTGAGCCAAAAAGCATCCAAATCAAATGTAATAGGCAGAGGAAAAGCCAACACCTGTTAGCTGTAATGTCAGACACTGTGTCCACTCAGTGAGTCGACGACTGTGTGGAGCTAAAGGCAAAAAGAGACAAGGAGCACAAGGAGCAGGGTTCAACGCATTTACCATGGTTTTAAAGAAACATGCGACAAAGCAACATGACTAAATGTAGAATGGAGTTGAGCAACTAAGCTAGAGAGAGACAAGTTCATGGTGCTCAGGTCAAACCAATTTCTCCATGCTAAGAACTGTAGCACAGGATGAAATATTCTCACACACACACACACACACACACACACACACACACACACACACACACACACACACACACACACACACACACACACACACACAACACGTTATTCTGGATTCAACAGGCAAATCTTTGAGTCATTCATTTGTCATTCAAATGGGGGCAGAATGGTTCTGATGTTCTGCAGCAGGAGCAAGATGGCCGGCTCTTTAAACTTAACAGCGAGGAGGGAAAAGTCCTCAATAGTCTATTCTGTTCTCCGCTAGCTGTCCAAACATAGGGAGATGATCACCGAGTGACCGGCTTATCATTGTCTGTAGTAAACGGAGGACAGGCTGGATGTGCATCACACTGACTGTGTGAACGAGCGGTGAGTATGTCAGCAGATGAGGAGCAGATGTTTCACAAGGACTCATCCAGTACAGCTCTTACAATGAGAGCCACTGACTCTTCCAGCTCCTCTCTCCCTGTACCTGAGGCCATGTTTCCAATTAAATGGAAAATAAAGTTTAGGGCAGTTTTAAAAAGATCAAATTATATTCCCCTTCCTCTGGCACGTCTCTGATGCCCTACCAAGAGCAAGAGCAAGCAGTTCTAAAGCAAACCAGCATGGATAATAGGGGCCACATAGCTCAGAATGCAGCACGGTCATCTAGTAATCCCAACATTGGTAGTTCAATCCCCAGTCCTTGCAGAAAGCTTGTTGAAACGTCCTTGAGCAAGCCCAGAGATGGAGTGGTGACCTATCCGGGCTGCTTTGGATAAGGGGTTGACAATGAAGGAAAGGACGGATTACGGACAATGCTTAAGGAGGTGGGGTAGTATGACTATGACTGAAGTCCGTTTTGCGTGTCACCATCACTTCCCATGTTGTGGGAGTGGACATGGGCTTACATGGAGCTTGAGGGATTAAGGCCAGAAACCATTCCTGAAACTCCGCGGAGAGTTCGAACCCGCAGCCTTTGGCTTGTCAGTTCCCAAAGCACTCTACCACTACCGTGACTTTTTTACATCTTGCTCAATAATTTAGGTCTTCAAAATAAACAAAATGTCTTAAACCAGATCATCTGGATGTAAATTCAATAAATACATCCCATGCTCCTCTAATATGAGAGAGAGGTTAACGATGAGGAAGACACTCAGCAGAAAATAGAAAGTAGTTTCTGCTCAGGTGTTGATTTGAAGCATATGAATGTACAGTATGTACAGGATAAAGGTCTGATGGTCAAATCAACTGTTTTATTGACCTACCCCCAAATCCGTGACAGTCTCATATCCCTCTGCAGCCCCACAACAAGCAGAGAAGAAGGTTTCCTAGAAATACACACAGACACACACCACAGGCCAAGTCCTACTCTGCACTTTACAGCATGTCCTGTGGAGGAAGCAGTAGTAGCTGGTAGCATCCCGTGGTGTGGTCATTAACCTCTTGCACGCATAGATGTTTTTTTCCTAGTTTCTTTCTTAGATACCTGTGAGGAGCCCCATTGACTACGTCCATTCCCTTGACCCTAACCTGAGCCATCAGAACTACGTGCCTGACTTTAACCCTTAAACCCATATGCATATCATGAAGCAGAGAAAATGGAGCCCGTTTCTAATGCAGTGAAGAACTCTTTGCATCAAAGGTCAAAGGTGAGAAGCAGGTAATCGATGCAGACACAACACCGAGGCAATATGAAGTCTTCTTATTCACCTTCTGACCAGCAGCCACCAGGCCGGACATTAGAGTGACGCAGATGGCTCCCAGATGGTTTTAGTCCCTGAACTCCAGTTTTCATCTGCTCATATCATATTCAACAAAGGGCCATCTACTGAAAAACTGTGATGAACATCATGATGTATTATTATCCAAAAAGGCTCTGAAAAGACGCACTGAGTAGGTGGTGACCTCCACAGGATATGTAATCAGTTCATCTGGACACAGCGTCCAATGAAAGAAACATCTCATCACTCGCACAGGTAACGGATTCAGTCTAGACCACTGGCCCACTCTCTTTTCTTATGAGAGCCATGTACGACTCAGACCATTATTCAGAGCCATAGAGATTACAGACACAGCTCAGATGTTTCTTTATCTTCACTCTCAACAGGATTTTCATCTCTGTGTGTGTTTAAAGGGATGTAGACAAACACACCAACTAGGAGTCATCAAGGCTCTGTGGCACTGAGCTGACAACGTCCCCACTGACATAGCAACCAGGGAGGGGGAGACATCCCACATTAGTCAGCCCTGGTTAAGTGGGATTTACACAATTTCCCCCTGTGGGACTAATAAAACAATATCTGTCTGTCTGTCTGTCTGTCTGTCTGTCTGTCTGTCTGTCTGTCTGTCCGTCCGTCCGTCCGTCCGTCCGTCCGTCCGTCCGTCTGTCTGTCTATCTATCTATCTTGTCCTAGCTGGGTGTTTGTCAAAGCCAGGAGGCCTCCCGAGCAGTGCAACAGCGAATCAAAGAGAGGACAAGAGCTGCCCAAGCGTAAATCTGTGGTGATTCTGAATGTGGCGGGAGTTTTAGAACAGCTGAGACATATTTTGAAAACAACACGTCTCAGTTGCTTTCCAACCCCCAAACACACCGTGTCAAAAGTTGGTCCACCCCAAAGATCAGGTCCCTGACCCCAACAGAGTCATGTAGTGTCTGGTGTTAAATGATGGAGGACTACAGTGACTTGTCCATCAGGGAGACCAGACAGACGCTGGCTAAGAGGATGGAACAACACAGGAGAGCCAACACGTCAGGCCAGGACTCTGCAGTCTCCACCATCTACAGACCAGTGGACCCCTTTACCATGAAAACTACCATCCCTTCATTCATGCCAGAACTGTGGTTTGAATGTGCAAACCAAACCCTACATGCTCTCCAGCTTCCATCAGAATGTTCTCAGCCATGGCAGTGCTTTCAAGTGCACACCGTACTCCACGTCCATGACCTGCTCCACACTGCCCCACTAGCAGGCCATCGCATCTCCACCAGCAAGGCACCATGTTCAGAGCACCACACGAGCTACACAGAGATCAGTGAGATCAATTATTTCTCAGCTATGCAAAGTTAATAGTTCACTGGATGAAAGATCGAAAAAAGATAGAACAAGTAGAAAAACAGTCGATAGATTAGAACAGCATAAAAACACAGCGAGCAACAGACGAACATCTCTTACCGGAAACAGAGAAATATAAAGACAGACAGACAGACAGACAGACAGAGAGAGAGACAGAGAGAGAGAGAGACAGAGAGAGAGACAGAGAGAGAGAGAGAGAGAGAGAGAGAGAGAGAGAGAGAGAGAGAGAGAGAGAGAGAGAGAGAGAGAGAGAGAGAGAGAGAGAGAGAGAGAGAGAGAGAGAGAGAGAGAGAGAGAGAGAGAGACAGAGAGAGAGAGAGACAGAGCTACTTTGTTGTCATGCAACGCTTTCTATAAGTTGTTTCAGAAAAGTTCATAAATGCTTAAAAAATATATTGTATACGGTTCATACGAAGAACGGAAGTTTAGAGGTAC
>OMLC01096128.1:0-10000 GCA_900302585.1 Regalecus glesne | reverse complement strand
ACCCTCAGTAGGACCACTGAGTGGGGCATTCCTGCTCATGTGAGTGTGACATGTATCAGGGTCACGGCAGATAGCCGGCGCCCATTGTGATACTAACATATTCCACATGTCCCGGCACGGTGTGTGTTCAGGGAAACAGCCAGAGGGGGGGGTACACAGCGGTGTACACAACTGCTCCTCTACGGCACTCGAGCCTCCGTAGAGTCTGTCAGCTGCGCGAGGGCCATGCAGGACGACTCCACACAGACACACACACACCTGTGTCACACAGCCGGGCCCTGCGGAGGAGGCTCGTGGGTCCGGCTGAGAAGTGAAAGTGAAAATGTTTCCTCGTCATAAGACCAAAGGCCTGTCGAATTCATTTCAATTCCTCACACAGCGGAGGGACGACACTTCTGCCACTGGAGCAGTGGAAATGAGCCGTCGTGCATACAGACAGACGTACGAGAGACCACACGGAGCTGACGTAGGCAAGTTCACACCCATCAATCATTCACCCCAGCTCTCTCCCATCCTGTAGATTATCTGCCTATCACGTTACAGCCCCTCTCACCTCTCCGTAGCTAATTGGCCGGCCTGCTCATCAATCACCCAGAGGCTCCGTCACCCTCGCGTCTCTTTACAGCAGGCCACTGAAAGACCAGCTTAAAGAGACATGACAACCTTAAGAAGTCCGCCGTGCTGCTCTTCTGATCTGCACCCCCGTCTCTCAGCCCACGATGCACAGCCGCCCGGTCACAGCACGGCAAAACCATCCCCCCCAACACAAGGCGGGGCCATAAATCTGTGTCTGTGTCAGGGAGTCAGACTGAGTGGCTCCTATACGCCGAGAACCCCCTGACAATCCACTTAACCTGGGGCGAAAGGCTGGGCTTCCCCGGCCCCATGAGACGCAGAGACAACACACACAGACACACACTGCAGCAGTGAGTTACAGTAGTCCATAAACACACGGCGAGCTCCAGACACACGGACTGCAGGAGAACAGTAGTTGTGGTTGTGGTGCTCTTTCCTTTTTTTCCTCATCAGACCAGGTGTGAAAGGCCTCAAGAGCCAAACAGCCCCATCCGAAACCCAGGAAAGGGTCATTTCCAACCAGATGTGCACATAACCACAGGCTGCATGCAAAACCTCTACAGCACTTTAGACGACACAAACCGGGCCAGCCTGTGCGATGACTCAACAGCTCAGACGGCCCGACACTCAACTTCTTGGCTGTGACCTTGAGACGTGATTTCTCTTTTTAGAGACGTTCTAATGACGCTCATTTTCCAAAGTAGCTCACGAGCGTAACGGTCAGAGAGCAGCAGAGCCGCTGATGCCAGCATCTGTGACCACTCAACAACTTAGCCGTCCGACTTTACTCTCTGACTTATCCATCCAACCTAGCCATCCAACTTAGCCATCCAACTTAGCCATCCAACCTAGCCATCCAACTTAGCCATCCAACTTAGCCATCCAACCTAGCGATCCAGGTTAGCCATCCAACCTAGCTATCAAACTTAGCCATCCAACCTAGCTATCCAACTTAGCTATCCAACTTATCCATCCAACCTAGCCATCCAACCTAGCCATCCAACTTAGCCATCCAACCTAGCCATCCAACTTAGCCATCCAACCTAGCTATCCAACTTAGCCATCCAACCTAGCCATTCATGTTGTTGCATAGGAAAATCCTCCCTTAGCCTCGTTTTCCTGTCATCATGCCCATCGCTATCTAATCAAGCCGACGCGACAGGAAAATAGCACCCACATAGCCCAGCAGTTCAAGCGTTTTGCGATGGGGGAGTACGTGCGGTCACATGCTCGCACACATCTGCGATAGTTGGTATGTCTCTGGCTAAACACGCTGTGGCATGCACAGTAAAATAGGTCCACTGTTGCTTTGCCCGCGCACAAACATCCTTAAACCTTCATTTGCATGAGGATTCGGCTGAGACTGCCGGCGATTATACTCACTGCACTGGAGCAAGGCAAGCCAAACGGATGTCGACGTGTGTGGCGTTAGCATGGGCGGAATGAGGCGGTCCAGCAGGCAGGCTAATCTTTGCGAGGCAGGATTTGAGGAGGGGGTGTGACATGAATCATAGGTATGATCTGGGTCCATAAACAGCCGTGGGCAGGCAGGCCCTGTCCAGCATCACAGAGCGCCCACAGCTCCACCTCGGCGGCTGCTGGGGGAGAGCAATAACTCACACAAAGAGGCCAGCTGTGCTGCCAACAATAGGATGAGAGTGGGATGGCCGCAGGGGGTTGTGCTGGTGAGCATGTGGGCAGAGAGGAGCCAGATAAGTCCTGCGTGTGTAAATAGAGGATGTTACTGTTTATCCATCTAAACTGAAATGACGCCTTGATGATGACACGCCACATTACCGTAGCACTGTGGCGTGCTCTGTCTCAGAGGGCCGGTGGTGTGGGCGGGGGTGGGGGTGGACGTGGACGTAGACGGGCGTCCCTGCTCAGTTACAGGTCACACGTGTCATTGTGGAGCACGGAGAATAAAAGGCTGGAGAGAATGTGTTTTGGTCTTGTTAACAGTACATTCCATCCTCCTCTCCTCCCTCTCTCAGGAGGAGATGGAGCAAAAGAAGGAGATGACAGTCAGACTATGAGACGGACAGGCGGATGAGGGGAAGGAGATGGCAGACATATTGGACCCATGGGGCGAGACAAACAGACAGACAGACAGATGGACAGAAGAGAAGAGATGAGGAATGGGAATGGGGCTGTTGTTTAGGATTCAGTGAAAGGAGACAGAGAGCCACAGCCAACAGTCACACAAAGGGTCAAAGGTTAGCGGTGATAGACAGCCTGGTGAGACAGAAACAGAGGGAGGAGCATGATAACAGACCCCCCCCCCAGTGTGTCCAGTGTTGGTTTGAGTCTCCTGTGGTGAGTTTTAACCCTGACTCTGTGAGAAGGCCTCACTGACCCCTGTGGCTCGTTTCATTCAAACCTGCAGCTCCTGAGCTCTACCACTGAGCTACCACAGCCCCCATCACCAGTCTGCAGAGGAGCAACGCCAAAGCATGTCTCCCCCCATCCATCACCACGTATCCCCCTGAGGGTGCCTGAGTCCCCTCTGCACGTCTGCCTGCTCCTGTTGAGGCCCTGGCAACTGCTGCTTGTTCTGCAGGACCCCGGAACACTAAACACAGCTGGTTTACACTGTTTCTCCAACAGACAACCTATGTGAGTTTTTTTACACACACACACACACACACACACACACACACACACACACACACACACACACACACAGAGCTAGCTGGACAGTAAACAAGTGTATTGGACAACGGCTTTATCTCTCTCTACAAGTGACTGTTGGGAATAATTAGGCTAGCTTGTATTCCCAGAAGTGAACATTAAGCCTGGCTGATGTGTTCATGCATACATGAGCCTGGCAGCAGAAATGTATCACACTCACTTACAAGTCTCCTTATTGTGTGTACGTATGTACGTATGTATGTAAGTATACATGTATGTTTTTATAGTTGTGTATATATATATACATATATATGAGAGCACTATTTTTTACATAATATATGTATGTAAGTGAAGTTTATAACACCTTTCACAGAACAAGGTCACAGATATACACATGTGCCTGCGCATGCAGAGCTTTACATATTAAAACAGGTACCTTAAAATGACTCCTAAACTTGATAGGAAGCCAGTGGAAAGAAGATAAAATACGTATGATATCGGTCATCCTGCTGGACCTGGTCAACTGACTTGCAGCAGCTTTCAAAACCATTTGCAGTTGCTCCAGGGATGACTTGCTCAGGCAGGTGAAACAGGCATCTTTGTAGTCAAGTAAAGATGATATAAAATCGTGAATAATCCTTTCTAGCTCAGGTTGTGACACAATAGACCTGAGCTTGCCATGGTGTCTCAAATGGAAAAAACAACAACAACAAAACATGTATAGATCGACAATGTTGTCGAAGCACATCGATTTCTAAGGGTGGACAGTTGAAGAAAGGGACCCAATATATTGAACAACCTTGGAAGCTAAACTATCTGACTCAATGAAGGACCTTATAATTATTTGTGTTTAGCTATAGAAAGTTTTCGGCCTTCCAGTCTTTAATGGCAATTAGACAATTGTGCAAAACAGAGTGTTTGTCAGTCTTAACAGGCTTAAAAGATACATACAGCCAAATATCATCGCTGTAGTGGTGATATGTAATACCTTTAGCTAATATTACCTAAGGGAATCCTACTCAAAGCAAATAATATAGGACCTAAGATAAAACCCTGAGGCACACCATGTGAAACAACAACAGTTTCAGACATGTAGGAATGAAGTGAAACAGAAAAACTCTTATCTGAATAACAGGAGGAATGCCAGTGTAGGGCGTTCCCAGAGACACCCAGTGACTGCTAAGCCTTTCAGTCAGGATGCTTTGATCTACAGTATCAAAAGTTACGCCAAGATCTAGCAGCACCGAAGCGGTACATTCCTCCACATCAGAAGCCATTGTGTCATTGGAGATTCTGAGAAGCACTGTTTCAGTGGAACGCGTCAGAAGGAAGCCAGATTGGGATTTATCTGAAATATTGTGTGCAGTCAAGACAGCCGTGAGCTGTTTGGCAACAACTTTCTCTAAAAATGTTTGAGATAAAAGGCAGCACAAATATAGTCCAATAGTTTTTGGAGAGTGAATGATCAAGGTTAGTTTTGTTTTTTTTTCAAACGTGGCTGAACAGCTGCATGTTTAAAATAAACTGGGATTGCAGGGTTCTATTTGTAAAGCATAGACTGGTAGACAGTAATATTTTTTTTAAATATCTACAGGGCTTGAGGAGGGTTTCATACTAGATCAATGAAGACTGAAATGGAATAAAACACAGTCCAAAATTGATGGCAAAGTTGGATAAGCAGAAAATGGACTATAAGAGAGGACGTGCCTAAAAATGTCATTGACATGAATATTAAAATCCATCCATCCATCGTCAACCACTTATCCGGTGTGGGGTCACGGAGGTAGCAGATTTCAGCCAGGGACTCCAAGTTTTACCTTCCCTTTTAGCATCAGCTAACTCTGACTGGGGGTCTCAATGCATTCCCAGGCCAGTGGGGAGATAAATTCCAGAGGCATATTAAAACCAACAACCATAATAACTCTGTCCAACCTAATAACAGAGGTTTGAGAAAATCCACAGTATTCAGACATAAATTAACTATTAGAACTAGGGGATGGGTAAAATAAATACAATAAAAATGGATTTGAATGATCAGCTTTGGTCATCTACAGGTCAGATTAACAGAAAGCATGTATGCATGTATGTATGTATGTGTGCAGTACACATGCATTTTAATGTGCATATGTGCATGTCTGTGTGTGTGTGTGTGTGTGAATAATGTCCATGTGTGCATGCAATTGTCCGTAAATACCAAGAACCTCTTTTCACATCATGAATCAGGGAAGGTCTTGCATGGCTCTAAATGGTCTCTATGGCTTTTCCTGTAACTAACACAGACACACATTTGGAGTAGCCGCTGTCTTGTCTTTTCCACCATATGCATCTTGTCTTTTCCACTATACGCAGAAACCTAAAGTTGACCGACACACATTTGGAATGTGGTTGAACTGCCAAACATTAGTAGGTATTGAGTGTTTGGAGAAATGAAATTGTTTGTACATCATATTAACATGTGCCTGCATATTTGTGTGTGCTTGTTCCATTTTGTGGGAGCAAGCATTTGAGTGTTGGCCAACATATAGGCACATGTGTTTGTGCTGTGATGATGCAGTGGTGTGTGATTATGCGTGTAATTCAAATTAACTGTACACATTTCATGTTTAACTGCATGAATATATGCATAAGCACACGGGGACACGTGATGTTCCTTCCCTTTGTGTGGAGAACAGACCTCCTGTGCTTGGATTTATGGCTGCAGATTTGTCCCCACGTATTCTCGATAATCTCTGGATCAGCACACAGGAAAAAAAGACCCCCCCCTATTAAAAACCCAAACCCAATACAGAACTAAAAAGACTCTGTACATGTGAATTCATACATTATACACACAATGGCCTCACAGTGGAGGTTGAGGTAACTCGGCGGCAAAGCGTGTGCTTCAGGAACTGATGAGCCAGTGGCTGTGGGTTCAAATCCACCGTGGGGTTTCAGGAAAGGCATCTGAGCTTAATCCCCCAAGATCTATCTAAGTCCATCTCTGCCCCCACAGTGCAGGGACTAATCATAGCACACAAAAATGGACCAAATATACACAATACACAACAACACAATGATGCAAAGTGTAAAAAAGCAGTAAGAAGTGTAAATATTATGATGTTGTACTTTTATGCCATTGACTTTTGCTGCTGTCTTTACAGTCCTATCAGTGTGGAGCAGTCAGGTTGCCAGACCCCAGGGTGATGCAGCCTGTCAAGACACTCTCCATGGTCCTTCATAAGGGTTCATAAGAGTTTCGGTGCACAGCCTAAAACTCTTGAGATGCTTCAGAGGACACAATCTCCGCTGTGCCTCTTCCAGGATGCAGTCGGTGTTGGGAGACCATGTGAGGCTGTTTGTGACGTGTCAACCAAGAAATCTAATGGTGTCCACCATTTTAACAGATGACCTGTTGATTGAAACAGAAATGGGAATTTCTCTGATTGTGCTTAAGTCAACACTGATTTATTTTCTCTTATTGACATTCAGAGAGAAGTGGTTACCATGGCACCATGTGGTTAAATCTTCCACCTGCCTCTTATATGCCCTCTCATCTCTGTTGCTTATTAGTCCAATCACCATGACGTCATCTGTTGGTTTTATGTTGTTGCTGGTGGCGCTGTATTTAGCAAGACAGTCGTGTTGAGAAAAAAAATCCCTCAAGCCAAACACTCAACCATCCCCCATGTCCCTTTGAGAGCTTATTCGTCCAGCTTGAAGCTCATCCAGCTTGTTGTCAAGGGACTGGATGTTTAGAGGGAGCATGCTGGGCTTTGGAGGCTGGGTAGGACACTATTATAGCCTCACCAGGAGGCACCCTTTTTTTAAAACCTCCAGCAGCCTCCTTTTCCTCCTCCTGCCTCTAGCAGTGCTGTCTGCAGCCATTACGCCATGGTGGTGCCTGTTAGTAGTAGTTATTCTCTCTCAGAAGGTCCTGCGGCTTCCAGCAGTTGGTAACATGTGACCTTATGTCCGATAAAGTCTGGTAATCACAGGTTAATGTGCAAGATCTGGTTTGTGGGACAAAAGCAACATAGCAATAATCTGGACTGGACTGACCATCAAACACACCATATAAGCAGGGCCAGAGCAGACTCTATCTGCTGAGGAGACAATAATGATCATTTTAATAGTAGTTCCGTTATCAGTCCCACAAGGGAAAACTTGCAATTCTCTACATTTGACCCATCCTATTGTATAAGAGCAGTGAGCAGCCACCATGTGGCACCATTAGCAGTTCAGTGTCTTGCTCAAGGACAGCTCGACATGCTTTCTGCAGGACTGAGGATTGAACCTGCAACCTTCCAATCGCCAGCCAACTGCTCTAACCACTGAGAAGACCCCAGATACGAGTCTTCTGGAGTACAGGGGACACTCCTCATTTTACAACACAGTGGTGGCACCAGCCATCTTTAATGGAGTGGTCTGCTGGGGCAGCAGCATTTCAGCTGCAGAGAGGAGGAGACTTAATAAACTGGTTAAGAGAGCTAGCTCTGTCCTGAGATGCCCCCTCAGGACGGTGGAGGTAGTGGGAGAAAGGAGGATGATGGCTAAGCTGTCATCACTGATGGACAATCGTTCTCACCCCATGCTGGACTACATTGCTGCACTGGAGAGCTCCTTCAGTGACAGGCTGCTGTATCCAAGGTGTTTTCACAGGTCTTTCCTTCCCACAGCTGTCAGACTCTATAGTCAGCACTGCTCTCCCACTAGAACAAATACACATCATAACTAACAACTGGATTTCAAATCATCCAGTTTACCACTGAGTCTGTATTTTCTGATTATATTGTTGGTGTTTTGTCATATTTCCCCTTGTTTAAATTGCTTCTATATTTTCTATGCCTGTTTATATTGTATGTCTCTGGTTTTGTTTTCCACTTTGCTGCTGTGACACCACAAGATTCCCTCTGTGAGACTAATAAAGGAATAATATAAGGTATTATCTTATCTTATCTTATCTTATCTTATCTAAGATATATAGCACAGTGCCATCTTTATGAATTAATTAATGAGATCTACTGTATTAATCCCCATGAGGAAATTAAATCTCTGCATTCAACCCATCCTAATCACATAGGTGGGAGCAGTGAGCAGCAATCCTGTAGTGCCTGTGGACCAGTTCTTTGTCTTATTGCTCTGCTCAAGGGCACAGGCAGAATTATTAACAGTAACATGCATGTCTTTTGATGGTTGGAGGGAACCAGAGCATGTGGAAGGAAACCTGAAAGGAAACCCACGCAGACATGGAGACAACATGGAAACTCCACACAGAAAGGACCTGGGACAGCCCGGGGTTCCAACCCGGGACCTTCTTGTTGTGAGGCAACAGCACTCAGTGCAGTTTTACTGGGCTCTTCTACTCTGTTTCATAATCATCCTATAGATGACAGTAGAATAGAATAGAATAGAATAGCAGTTTTCTAAATCTCAATTTTGTTGTATTAGGCCTTTTTTTTGAAACTGCTACCAAGATCTGAGCTACCTCTTCCACAGTAGAAAACACAGTAGGCTACATTAATACTCACACACCTCCAAATTCATTTTTTACAATAGCAATTCCAGCGGGTGTAATGGGAAGTTATTTAAATGGATGAAAAACACTCATAGGATTTGGTTACAGAGTAATTTTATCCACCGGGAGATGGCATCATTCATATGACATTCCATTCATATTGGGCTGCCACTGTGGGCGAAAAATATATTTCATTTACATCGTCTTATCAAACAGGAGCACACACAAAATGAATGAGAGCCATCCATGCATAATACATTTAATATTCAAAATGACTGGAACCATATTTTATCTATATGACCACGCCTTTGGCATATTACAACTTCTCCAATCTCAGTTTCACATAATCCAACTGCCATTCAAATGCTATTATTACACCATGTCCTCCGCAAAAACACTGCAGCGAGGACAGGATTGATTGGTCATGGTACAAATGGTAATGATATAATCAATACGCATCCTCTTCTGGGGGCTAGATATGGCCATTAATCACTCTAAAGACTATTCTTTAAGGAGAGTCAGTGAAGTATGGAGGCAAGTTTTAAATGCTACTCTAATCCCCTTGTCCCAGTTTGCGTGGTGCTGAGAATTGAGCCATTTTAATCTGACAAATTAACTACAGGATGTAATATGAGTATGTTTTTCTAACCGGTACAGAACAGCTCCTGGAGTGCATATGCTGTCCCTGATTAAAAAAAAACTATACTGGTTGAAATGGCAGAGCCTTCATCTGACTCTTCTTGCAAATCCATCTGGCTGTCTTCCCCTTTGCCCCTCTCATAACTATCTGGATCCACCCTAACCAATAAAAGCTGAACTTCATAACTCTTGAGGGGTAAAGGAAGCTAAGTTTGGGGAAACTGCAGGAATGGAAAGGCAACACACGGCTTAGAGATAAGAGAGAGCATGGAGACTGGTTGGGATTATTGCCTGCTTAAGGCACTGGTTTACACTACAGAATCGGGAGCCATGGGTGTAGGGAAAAGGCCCTAGGCCTTGCAGGTCACTGAGTCACTATGAGTGAGTAATGAAATATTTCCTATGATGCACTATAATGATGTATTGGTGTGGTTGGTGGTCGCTGATTGATTGATTCTTATCAGTCAGATGGGTCTTGAAGGCATCTTTCCTTCAGCTGTGTTCCCCTGCACCATTAAATAGAATAGAAACATATCTTTATTCTCATTATGCTCATGTTCAACAAATTTTCCTATCCTTCTCCAGATGTATCTGACATAAAAGAAATAAAGAAAATGAATAGATAGATAATAGCAGTGCCAGACAACAGCTATATACGTG
>OMLC01096127.1:0-10490 GCA_900302585.1 Regalecus glesne | reverse complement strand
GTGTGTGTTTTTACGGGAAGATTGCTGTTGCTAAATTTCTCTATAAACTATTCTCCAATAATGTAAACAGGATAATATTTTAAATGATTTCATAGAGGGTAAACCTAAACTCTTGTTGGGGAAAAAATGCATCTCTGATAGTTGTGTCTGCCTTAAAGATGATGGGTGGCAGGATTTAGAGCATTCTAATGTCACGGCAATTTTATTCGTATTGCCCATTATCACAAATATGCCTCAGTGGGCTTTACAATAACACAACTTTCTGTCCTTAGATGTCCATCAGAGGAAAATGTCCCTAGAGAAAGGTTTCTCTATCCCAAATTTACATTGCACAGGTCGTACTGGTGTCATTGCCATAACAGACTCGTGACAATGTTTTGACTCGATGTTCTATAATTCGATATATGAAACCTAAACAACTAGTATTTTTTGCTTCCCCCATAAGGCGTTGCTGTAGTTTCTGTTTCCATTTCTTCATGTCCTCTCCATCTTTCTTTTTCATACCAGCCACCTGCAAATCCTTCCCCACAACATCCATAGACCTCATCTTTGGTCTCCCATCTTGGTCTCCCACTTCAATACGAGTCCCAGAAAGCATACTCTCCCTGGATGCTGAGAATGGCTTTAACCCGCTGGAGTGGACTATTAATTCTTTTCTTGAGAACAAATTGCCTATGGTAAGCGTTTTGCTTTTTGAAAAGAAAACATCTTTTCAGGCTCAATAATCCAGGTAGTCAACAAGGTCAAAATAGTTCAATCAGGTCACCTGGACATATGTTTGTAACAAGACATGAGTACATTTCAACATTCCACTAAATGTCTTTCTCAGCTCTCAGTGTAGCATGTGACCCACCCAGCTCCCCTTTAAAGGAGCAGAGATTTAAATGGGGTGCTCACAAAGAAGGGGGCAAAACAATGGCACAATTTAAGAAAATAAATGTTGGCATGGTTACATTACATTACAGGCATTTAGCAGACGCTCTGATCCAGAGTGATGTACAACAAGTGCCTAGGGGTCAAGGTACAGAGGATACTGGAGCATTGTTTTGCCCCATTCTTTGTGAGTACCCTGATTTACATCTCTGTTCCTTTCAAAGGGAACTGGGTGGATCACATATTGGAATTTTGGAATATACACCCGTTTCGTTTCAAGCATATTTCCAGATGACCCGATTGAAACTATTTTGACCTTGTTTTACTTCATGGTTGTGTTTACAATGCTATTTCCCACAAGTATATATGTACCAATACAGTGTGGTCAAAATGTAGCACTACAACTACCACTTTTGACTGCACCCATTAGTGGTCACCACAGCAGATTATTTATCTCTTCCTGTCCCCTCTATCTTCTCCTGTCACACCAGCTATCTGCACACCTTCCCTCACCACTCCTCTTTGGTCTCCTTCTTTCTTAGCGGCTCCATATTCTCACAATATACCCAGCAGCTCTCCTCAGCACATGTCCATCTCAATCTCTTGCTTGATCTCCAAACTGTCCAACCTGAGCTGCCCCTCTAGTATACTTGTTCCTAATCCTGTCCTTTGTCACTCTCAATGCAAATCTCGGCATCTTCGATTCGACCATCTCGAGCTCCGACTCCTGTCTTAGTCTCACCACCAGCACTAAGAACGCAATGGCTTGTGGATCCTCGGTATCTGGATTAATGTATAAAACCTAAACCCTGTAAAATATTTACCCTTAAAAATGCTCTTTAAAACATGTCAAATCCCTTTATGAATTGAGTTTTTTACAGACTGCATTGTTTTACAAATAATCATGCCCTGATTTCAAACCTAGACAGATTACTTGTTGATCATATATAGAGGATTTTCAGGGTCTGAGTTATTTTCTTATCATAGAAACTGTAGATACAGTTGAGAAAACTAGACGTTATTGAATCAAGGCTGTTATTGGGAACACTCCCTGGTCTATAACCCGCATAGCAAAGCTAGACCTTTTTCAAAACTGTTGCAAATTGCTCAACTACCAAACCAAATACTAACAGAATAAAAACGAGACTCTACTGTAATGGCATACATGAGACAGTTGAAATTGCTGTATGTTTTGTGATCGGGAGGACTCCTGAAGTGGGATTTGTGAAGTGATTGAAAAGATTATATTGACACTAACCAGCCTTGAGCCATCAGGTCACATGTTTCAAAGCCCAGAGGCTGCTGCAGCAGAAACACCTTAGTCTGGACACCAGAGAGAAGAAAAGGACCCTGCCTGTGGAGCTCTGGATCATTTAAAAAAAAAGAGGGTATATTCCATTAACACTTCCATTGACCAAAATATTTTCCTATGAATCACAGGAGTTCATGATCACCTTTTTACGGTTCCCAACACATGTACAGTGCAAAGCAGTGGCTTGGTAGGGCACACGTACTGACGCTGCTGGACAGTGACAGCAAAGCAGAAATTAATGTTCTTATCATTTCCTACAACTGGTGTTGCTTCAAAATAGCATTTAGTTTACTTCATCTGGTCTTTATGAGACGTGTCATCAAATGCCCCTGTCCACCTCTTGTCCGGCCTGTCTGCTTGCCTTTGGCTCGGCTGTAGGAAATAATGCTCATCTGTCTACAGAAACACTTGCAGGTAAGCTCCTTGAGGTATATATGGTGTCTCTTTTCAGACCATATCTAGCTTTTATTGCACCTTTGAACTTTATTCATTTAATCCAGAAAGAGACCCACCTCTAGCCATTCAATGTCTGCAGCTATTATAGTGGTTATGCTCAAGGAGGAAGTCGATACTAAGCGGTCGTCTGGCAATCAGAAGGTCGCAGGTTCGATCCCGATCCCGCAGAAAGCATGTCGAGGTGTCCATGAGGAAGACGCTGAACCCCTAACTGCTCCCTGAGTGCCATATGGTGGCACCTCAACTGCTTCTATATAATAAGATGGGTTAAAATGCAGGCTGCTAAGGGAATCTTTCTCTTTTTTATTATTAATAGGCACTAATATCCCTCCTACACCATGCGTGTCCTTGACTTTTAGATACCCTGGGCCTGGTGGCAAATCAAGGGTCCTCTTGATGTGAGACAACAGTAGAATTTATTCTCATCCGTTTGGTTCACTCAAACGCAACCATCGGTTATCAAACAATAACCCCTGTAAGGCCGCCCTTACAGGGTATCCAGAAAAATAATTCCGAGGGAAGCTAGTTTGATGGTGAAGTAAGTGGGATTTATTGAGGGTTGGGTTATTTTAATGGAGGCTTTTGGGGGGCTCAAAATGATTTTTTTAGAACTTGAGTCGTCGCTACTTTTTCTACCAGTCGTGGGACTGCAGTTGCACAAGGAGAGCCCTGTGACTAGATAGCTGTGTTAACCACCCACTGTGGAAGATTCAAAGTTATGTTTGATATCATTCTTGAACACTAGATGTCCCTGTTGCCCAAGTTAATCAAGCCCATTATCACAAATTACAAATTTGACTTTGTGGCCTTTAAACTGATAATAATAATAATGATAATAATAATAGTAGTAATAATAATAATTTTGCTCTTATCAGTCCCACAAAGGGAATTTCCAATTCTCTGGATTTAACCCATCCTATTGTATAGGAGCAGTGAGCAACCATCATGCGGCGCTCAGGGAGCAGTTAGGGGTTCAGTGTCTTGCTCAAGAACACTTCGACATGCTTTCTGCAGGACTGAAGATCAAACCTGCAACCCATCGCCAGACAATCCCTCCACCCACTGAGCTATTCCGCCCCTAACCATCACAGCATCCTGTCCTTCGACCATTCCATTGGATAAGGAACAACTCCCTTAAAAAGAAAAAAAAACTTAAACAGAAAAAAATAGAGAACCTCAGGGAGTAAAACACAATCTACTGCATACAACTGAGAGCGTACAATAATGGAGTTACAAGAGATTATTATTATTATAATAACTTCCTTTATCAGGACAGTTCACATTAATCAACATCTAGAATGCAAACACGCCAGATCCAGCCACCAGGCTGATTCTCATTATATGAAGAGAGTGTCAAGTGTCATTGAGCAAGACACCAAAACCCCCAATTATTCAAGCCCTCAGATGGAATGGCTACTTGTTGAGGTCAATGCCCCCCCCCCAAAAAAAACTTTATTGATCACATATGTATCCCCCATACTGCATTCCTCCATCCATCATCAATAACCTATTTACAATACAATACAGTCATTTAGCAGACGCTTTTATCCAAAGCGACGTACAAAATTTGCTGCTGGAAGGAAAGAAGAAAGTAAGCCTGTCCTTTCGACCTTAATCTTGTCAGCGGATCTCTATATATTCACATCCTAAGGGTTGGAACTAGCAAATGCTGCTTGGAAGAGGTTATATTGAGGTTATCAGTCTGAAATCTTGTTGGGTCGGCATAGTTCAGTGGGTAGAGCAGTCATCTGGTTCAATCCTTGGTCCAGCAGAAAGAATTTTGAAGTGTCCTTGAGCAAGACACTCCTCAGTGTTCCTACACAATACGATGGGTTAAATGTATATAATTTCAAATTTCTCCTTGTGGGACTGATAAGAGATCAATTATTTTTGTTTGCTATTCAATTCTGTCAATATAGCTCAATCCAACATTCATTAAATGTCCTGAAATTACGGACCATAGAGAGGTCTCTGGTGCCTTCTCAGCACCGAAGCATCAGTACAGAACTGGTCAATGAGTTCAGTTCTATGGGAGCCAGCTGGTTGTCATGGGAACAGCAGGCCAGTTTGCTCCATCACTATGGCTGGCAGGTGAGGAATCCTGTTGTCTGTCTCTCATACCCAGGAGCTCTTTAGTGGGGTGCTAAAATGCCTGTCCTCATCGTGAGAGGTGGGGTAAGCCTGTTTATTTATTTGCTGGTTCATCTTTGCCACCTCCACATTTTCTTTCTGTCCCAGTTTCAAATTTGTGTGTGCGTGTGTGTGTTTGTGTGTGTGTGTGTATGATATTTATGTTAAATGTGCTCAGCCCTGGTGGTTTCAGGGCCTGGTTTGGGGTTCCCCAGGGATCAGGGTGGGATGGGCCCTAGAGTGGACAGCCACATGACTTGATATTTATTTAGCAGCCCACACACAGTGTCAACAGCCAACCTTAAGAGAAAAGTGACATGCTTAAAAAGATACGTTGATAAACCCCCCCCACACACACACACATGTTGTCTCTCTCTTTTCACTCACTTCTTCCACATAGTTAGTCTGCATCGAGTCCGAAGTGGATTTTAGCGGTGCTTAATCTCCCTGTGTTTCACTGCTTTTTTTGGCCACCAAGGCTGGCACTACAGCAACAGTATATGTCTGTCATTCAATGCTGGGTTGCACCATAGCACAGTATAGACGCCAAGCAAAACACAACCTTGGATTTTATTGCAGTTTTAGAATAGACTGCTCGCTTTGTATAAACCATTTTTCCCATGTATAAACTGCAAATCGTAAGCGTGTATGAGAATGCATGTGTGGGTCTACCTGATTAAACAATCACGAGCCTCCATCCTCTCATTCATCTCATCTCCTGTCCCCTCCTACCTGTGATGCCTCATTGCCCTTCATGTCTATTTATATCAACACCTCTCCACCCCTGCCCACCTCCAACCTTCTGGATGTGAGTGAAGCTTTCCTGGCATGGACCCCTGAGTTTTACCAGCCCAGGAAAGAACGCAGATCCCAGGACTCTAGCTGAGGGCATGGCCCCCATCCTGTGGAATGCTGCTGAATGCAGCTCTGTGCTCCTCAGCTGGTTGTGTAAGATGGTAACAACAGAATTTCCTACCATTCAGTTAACTGCTGAGTCTGTTTTTTTTGTTTATACTGTGTATACTGTTCATATATTCCCCCTTATTTAGATTGTTCCTATATTTTTCATGCCTGTTTAGATTTTATACCTCTCCGGTTATGCTTTCCACTTTGCTGGTGTAACATTGCAGATTTCCCCATGTTGGACTAATAAAAGAACATTTTATTTTACCTTATCTTAACTGACTCAGGCTGACTTAAGCTGATGAACTCGGCAGATATACAGTTTACAGTAGAACAAGGTCAAAGGTTTTGCTTTATTGGATGGCCGAGGCTTTGGAGGTCATATTCATGGTGTTGGGGGCTATGAGAGAAAAAAGCAAAACTGCTGAAATATGATGAGATCAACTTCAATGATCTTTCAGAGAAATAAATCTTGAACTGGGAAGTAGACTCAAAAACACTGTGAATGTGAAGACCAAGATCGGTGCAGGGGAAAACCGCTATGTAATTGAGAAGTTACTCAACAAAACAAACTATGTTTTTCATGGACAAGAATGTCCTGCAAATCTAATGAGTACACGAAGTCGGGTCGTGAAGACATACTGTAGCTTATCCCAGCACTCATTGGACGAAAGGCAGGGAGACTCCCTGGGCAGATTGCCATTCTATTGTAGGACTCAAGGAGTTAGGATTTTAGTGTCTTGCTCAAGGACACACCTACATACTTTTTGAAGGAACCAAGGCTCAAATCACCAATCTTTTAATAACTAGATGACCGCCCTACCTCCTGAGCTACGCCGTTCCCTTAATCAGAGTCCATTTAGAATACAATTGTAAACTGCTTGTATGTGTTATCAAAAAGTCCTTCCAGCTACCACTGCCCAGTCAACAGTGGTTAACAGCAAGTGTACAATGCAAACAAATAAAGAATTTATAATTAAAAGTACACATGAGATTAAAAAAAAGCTTAGGTTGTGTGAAAAGGCCTGGAGCCAAAATTAATAAAATACACTTACAAAGGTGTCCACCGTGGTGCCTTAAAATCCAGTTTTAATGAGAGCTGACATGGGGTAGTGGGATGTTATTGGACGAGGAAGGAGCAGGAGGAAGAGGAGGGTGTTGACAGCCAGATGTTTCACTCTACAGTTTAAGTGGAAAATAGACCAAATGGAACCACAGTTGTGACGTTTGCTCACTCCCTTGATGTGGGTTCCATTACCCCACCCCAATCCCCCGGTACACACAGCACCAGACCCCCATTCACCTCCCAGCACGATATTACAGGGTTTTTTGGGACATTTTGTATGGAAATTAAGACTTAATTCTGCGTCATGTAAAAAAATAAAATAGTAATAATTGCGCCTGCTGACATGTATAGATTCTCTCTCTGTCTCTCTCTCTCTCTCTGTCTCTCTGTCTCTCTGTGTCTCTGTCTCTCTCTCTCTGTCTCTGTCTCTCTGTCTCTCTGTGTCTCTCTCTCTCTCTGTCTCTCTGTGTGGTTAATATTATACTTGTGAGGGCTGACGTGATGGCACACCGTTCTAGTGAGGTCAAACATGGTTGTGTGTGTGTATATGCTACCATGGCTTGATGCCAGGGGACTAAACAACTGATGGTATATTTAAATTGTGTGGAATTATGAGTTCCATCCACTGTCATGGAGATTGCCTAATGTTGTGAGATAAAACAACAGCAGTAACTTATATTAGTTATATAACCTAAATGGCTTAATAAACTGTACGGAAACAGAGAAACTATATATATATATATACTGTGTGTGTGTGTGTGTCTGTACAAAAGCGCAGTGATAGACCATGCGCTTTGGGAAATGATGAGCCAAATATTGCGGGTTCAAACCCACTGCAGGACTTCAGGAAGGGTATCTGGCCTCCCTATGTTCCAGCTAAGTCAGTGTCCACCCCAAAACGTGACTACTAAAAATTGACTCTGATATAAATCTCCCCCTTAGCCTTTGTCAGGTGATGTATGTCTTCCTCAAGCTTGGGTCTTCTACCAGCGGCCTGGAAGTTTGAGGGTTTTGTGCAGTATCTTGGTTGTTGCACGGGTTGCATTGTTCTGGTCAGAGACCTCAGATGTTGCTGCTGGAATCCACTGGAGCCACTCTCCCAGTTTGAGGTCACCACTCTAATTATCACAGGGACTACTGTGGATTTGATCTCGAGCCCTCGGGTTTCTCTAGCATCTCATTCTCTTTCTTATTGATGTTGCCATTGCTCGGGATTGTCACGTTGATGACTACTGCTGTCTTCCATTTCTTGCCACCACCACATGTCTGATTGGTTAGCCAGTATTTATTTGTCAGTCTAGAACTTGAAGTCCTACAGAATCTTAGCCCTGCCATTCTCAACCACCTTTGCCTGTGTCTCCCATTTAGACTTGGAGACTTACAGATATTCCTCTGGATTATCCCACTCACTTGGTTATATCTTTCAGTGTATGTTTTCCCAGGACAGCCTGTAATTTGGGTCCTATCTGGTGTGGTTTACCCCTATATCAACTGAAATGAAAATAAAAGCCTTTTATTTTTTCATTATAGGTTACAATGAAATGTGTTTTCTGCATTTAATACATCCTATTGTATAGGAGCAGTGGGCAGCTTTGGCGCAGTGCCTGTGGACCAAATCCAGTTATTCTCGCTATTGCCTTGACAAGAGTGTAACCCTAACATGCATGTCTGCAGACATGGGGAGAAAAAGCAAATCCCACACAGAAAGGACCTATGACAGCCTGAGGTTTGAACCCAGGATCTTCTTGCTGTGAAGCAATAGTATTAACCACTGGGCCACTGCACTGCCTTAGGTATTCTTTGAGTGCTATTAGCTTCCCTAGCCAGTATCTGTGAATCCTGTCAGGCCCGGGTGCAGTCCAGCTCTTCATCTTCAAAATTCCCTGTTCTATGTTGGACACTGTGATAATAACTGGTTCTTGTTCTCACTTATTGCTGTGCTCTACTCTTAGGTCCACTGGCCGTTGGGTATTGGTGTTGTGTGATGCCTCCTACTCCCATATATCCTTCCAGTGTCACTCGGACTCTGTTCTGGGCGGGTATGATGTTGTTTCGCAATTGGGGATACACTTCGGATGGCTTTTTTTTAGGAAGAGGCCATTTATTCTTTGGCTTCTGCTTCTGTAGTGCATCTCTTCAGCCTGGCAGCCAGACATGGGATCCTTTGTTTGGTAGTTTCCAAGGCTTCACTTAAGGACATCTTGCTGTATTTCAAGAAGGGCCTGTCTTTCATCACACCTTTCTGCACCTCTGTTAACTGGCTAATATCTGTCTGTGCTACGTAGATCTTGGCTTTCTGCCTTGTCTTCCATGGAGGGTACTGTTGGTGACCTGTGTTCTTAATCCTGTACCCAGGCAGCTCCAGGATTATGGTTACAGTAGCTTTTACAAGCCCATTTGGGGCCATGGCTTGGTGGGTAGAGCGGTCGCCTGGCGGTGAGAAGGTTACAGGTTCGATCCCCAGTCCTGCAGAAAGCATGTTGAGGTGTCCTTGACCAAGACGCTGAACCCCTAGTTGCTTGCAGAGTGTCATATGGTGGCAGCTCACTGCTCCTATACAATAGGATGGGTTAAAATACAGAGAAATCAAAACTTACCCTTTGCCGGTCTGAGAAAGGATTTTTTTTTCATTATCACAGGAGTCGAGATATTGCATAGGGCTGTCTTCACATCCACAAGCAGGTTTTGTGATGTTACTTTGTCTCGGAGTCATAGACACCGAGCCCAGGGTGTCTGTCTTTATTCTGGCCATGATTCTCATTGGAACCTCAGTAACTTCAGTTGCCTTGGCTAGTGAGATTGTGTCAGTCTGTCCTTATGTGTCTCCTGCCTTCTGGGCAGCCATTCAAACTCAAGTTGTGATCGTATCATCTTAAAATTGATGTCCTAGAACTGCGTCACGATCTGCTTCTGTATGTGGAATAGGGTGTCCTGCTGGCCCACAGCTTCACATAGCCCCTCTCTTGGGTTCTGCTGTTATAGTACCAACCCATCAGTTTCCAGATTCTCGGGCCGTGTCCATAAATATCCTATGCACTCCCCTCACACACACATACATGGTTGATATATCCTGATGGATTTCTATTCTAAACCAACAGGGATCCTGCCTCAGTGTACATCGGAGTGGGCTAGCACTCTTCATCTTGTCCTTACATTACCCTGCGTCAGTGTCAGTACCTCTCCTTGTCTCACTCTACCTTTGCATCCTTCCCTTTGCCTAGTACTTTTCTTGTTGTTTGGACCAAACACACTGCTTTGTGTGTGTCTCTCCATCTAAATGAACGACTCGCAGTCTTCTTGCACCTTTATTGAGTTTACTGCCTTTCCTCACGTTGTCTTTATATGCAGAAGCCCTCAGCTCATGTGACTTAGTTGGATGCATTATGAAAACAGATTCAGTGAATAGCTTCTAAAATGGCCAGCCCCCTCTCGCTCTTCCACTCTCTCCTAGCCTTGTAGAACCACCTTCAGCAGGAATGAATGGAGTTGTTTGGATAGCTACCTTAACTTGCTTTAGCGTGCGAAATTTCACAATCCCTTGTGCCTGCCTCAATGGTGCTTGACCCGGCTGGTTTGCGTCAAGAACCTCATGGTTTGGTGTTGAGAGGTCACACAGGCCCCCCAGTCTCTTCCGGTGCTCCCCTGGCTGTAGAGAAAACTACAGCTGTGCTCCAGACACACAGGGGCCATCCACATGCTATATTTTCCAGGTATCAGTTTGTATATATGCTGATACCAGTATATTACTCC
>OMLC01096125.1:0-23374 GCA_900302585.1 Regalecus glesne | reverse complement strand
TACTACTACTACTACCTACTACTTTTACTACTGCTATTACTACTTCTACTACTACTACCTACTACTTTTACTACTGCTATTACTACTTCTACTACTACTACCTACTACTTTTACTACTGCTATTACTACTTCTACTACTACTACCTACTACTTTTACTACTGCTATTACTACTTCTACTACTACTACCTACTACTTTTACTACTGCTATTACTACTTCTACTACTACTACTATTACTGCTATTACTACTTCTACTACTATTGCTACTACTACTACTACTATTACTACTATACTACTACTACTGCTATTACTACTTCTACTACTGCTATTACTACTACTACTGCACTACTGTTACTCCTACTGATACTATTAATACTACTACTACAACTACTGATACAAGCATAGGGCTGGGCATTAGTTCAACATTAATGCTTATCATTTTGAAATGGTATTAAATCTGGATGTCATTCAGATTCACGACACACACGGGTAATGTCTCAATTAATGATGATGAGAATCCATTGCTGAAAATGTCCCAGAAAATGAGCTCTGAAATATTTGAGGCACATTATTTGAAAAGGGGTTTTGGTTTGGTATCATAGCCTCTGCTGCCAAGCGGCTCAGCGTGATGAGCTTCAGCTGGGCCCTCAAACATGGGATTTTTGCATACGTAAGCAGATATTGGGATAAATATTGATGTAATGCTAAATTCTCAATGGCTATCGTGATGTTTTCCACACCACCAAAAATCACCGCAACAAACAACAACAACAAACAACAACAAACAACAACAACAACAACTAGTTCTACTAGAAGAAGTTTTACTCATTCGTCATTGTACACACACAGTGAAATGTGTTCTCTTCATTTAACTCATCCTATTGTGTGGGAGCAGTGTGGGGGCTGTGGTGGTTCAGTGGTAGATCGCGCACTTCAGGATCTGACAAGCCAGATGTTGCGGGTTTGAACCCACTGTGAGGCGTAAGGAAGGGCATCTGGCCTTAATCCCCCAAACTCCATCTAAATCCATGTCCATCCCCACAACAAGGGGACTAATCATGACACGTAAAACAGACCCCTCTATTATATTAGAGCAGTGAGCAGCAGTAGCAGCACCTGGGGACCACCTCCAGTTCTTTTTATTATTGCCTTGCTCAAGGGCACAGGCAGGAGTATTAACCCCTAGCATGCATGTCTTTTTGATGATGGGAGGAAACCAGAGCATCCAGAATAAACCCACACAGACACAGGGAGAACATGCCAACTCCACACAGACAGGACCTGGGATGGGATTTGAACCAGGAACCTTATTACTGGGAGACAATAGCACTAACTGCTGCACCACTGAGCTAATGATGAATAATAATAATAATAATAATAATAATAATAATAATGGCAACATGCTAATTTAAGGTAAAGTAAAACAAACATCTCACAAGGATTATGATACAGAGATGATGTAGAACCACAGGAAACAGCTTCACCAAACATCTGGGGTAGAATGAGAACCAAAACAGACGTACGTGACATCAAAAGCAACCCAGTTAGCTGTTCTTTTGCCCTTCATAAATAGCAGAAGCTCTTCATGACAACGCAATCCATCACGGAGTCACCGTCACACGGGGCCTTGTCCAGGCGAGCCTTAATCACTGCCAGCCTCTGTGCTCTCATCCGGAGGAGCCACTCTGAGCAGACGTATCTGTCCTCTTAAGCACGAGAGCAAAAGTGCAGAGGTGGCTGAAACAGAAGAATGGGCTCCTTCATACATACGTGCCATCGGGCAGGCTTGATAAACGAAGACGTTTGGGAGCGACAGGCACGCAGACAATGACTCCTTTGACAGAGTCAGGTACACCGAGACGGAGCAGCTACCTGCAGCTGGGTGGATCAATAGACCCAGTGTACGGGTGGCGCTGGACCCCGTCAACACCCAGAGTGGAAGATTAAAGGGTAGTCTGTGAGGGAACCAGAGGCTTGCTGACAAGCAGCCCTCCTCCCAATGTCCCAACCAGGTGACCCCCCCCCTCCAAAACACTCCAAGCCAACCACTATTAAAAAGGCCTTTAATGTTAATCACCGCAACCAGCCCGCCCCACACCATTTAACCTGTCCCTTTTAACTGCATCGTAACCAAATTACCCCGTCCCCGGGGCCTCGTCCAGGAGCAGAGCCAGTGACACCAAAATAGATCCAGACCAATGCAATTCAGGCAGCTTAGAGAAATATATTGTTTCTAAACCTCAACCTTAATCTAATGGAGAGCTTTTGGCCTGCTTCCAGTGTGATAGCATAATCACTTTTCATGGGATAACAACGTTTACAGTTGTCTGTAGACTGAGACACTTAACCCATTCTCTTTCCGGTAGTGTAGGCTGATATGGAAAAGGTTATCATGAGGATCAGAGAATCTTACGCCAAATCGACGGATCACGACATCTGCTTACAAAGGCCAAAACGACACGGTCGGGAATCCGACACAAGCTCATCAGGTTGCACTGTTTGATAAAGTGAAGCCTCATGGAAAATGAAAACTAGCTTGCAAATGATGTTCCTTCAAATATCCCTGACCTCATTTGTGAGTTTTAAGCCATAGATTCTAGTTCTCATTCATTCAGACAACAAAACTCTGTGATAAGAAACTTTATTTATCTGTCATTGTACATACAAACAATCAAATGTGATGTCTGCATTTAGCCCATCCTGTTGTATAGGAGCCGTGAGCAGCTGCAGCACTCAGGAACCAACTCCAGTTCTTTTTCCTACTGCCTTGCTCAGGGGCACAGCCAGGAGTATTAATCCTAACATGCATGTCTTTATGATGGTGGGGGGAAGTCTTCCTCAAAGGCACGATTTCTGCAGGGGTCAGCGACTGAACCACCTTTCTGATTACTAGACAGTAATCATATCTGCCCTTCCTCCTGAGCTATGGTGTCTTCATTCATGCTCGATAACGCAGATAACTTTGTCATATCCTGCATTCATCCTGATACAAACCGCTGAAAGATGATTCATGCTAATATTGAACTAATAACCTGCCCGACTTTCAACCCACCTACCAACTACCGGCTACATTGGTCTTTACCTTTTGACGTGGGATGTGCTTTCCCAGATAGCGTTGGGAGTCAAAACTGAAATAAGCTGAATGTTTCCAGGGTGTACTAGTGAACAAATAAATGAAAGCAGATGCGCGTTTCCCCTCACGTGTCCCAGTCTCACTCACCAGGTTGGCCAAATGGGCAAGCTGGTCTCTATGGACCTCCCTCCTCTCCACATGGTGCTCGTTGGCCTGTAGTGCCAGATAAGGCGGCTGCTCTGTTGAAGGCTGCTGGAGCTGAGGAGAAACCACACCAAACGCACACCACACGGACACACACACACACACACACACACACACACACACAGCATTAGGTCAACTGGACCGAAGAGTGACCTAACCGGGAAAAAGAGCACACCACCCTCTGAGTCAATATGAGCCCTCATGTTAACCCAAGACCCAGGAGGCTTCTGTCATTAATCAGAAGCATGTGAGTGCTCGTTCACATGGGGTCCCATGGAAAAACACTAAATCTATTATTTCCCTGGTGGAAAAAAACCAAACAACAAAAAAAGTAATCACAGCCAAAATAGACAACAACTCACACCATACCTCAGCATCTGGCAAATCCCAAGTATAAACACTTACAAACACACTCGCTACACATCAAGTCCTCTGCCCACAAAGTCTCAACACTGTAATGTCAATACCCCGATGTTGGAAATGAGTGAGTGTATAAGCAGTGAAGTGGTTCAGAGAACTGTGCTTAGCATGGGGAAGAGTTGGGACATCAAAGGTGGTGGTGTAAGTGTCCTGGGTGGGGCAGGGAGGCAAGGAAGAGGACAGGGGTGTGGGCCCACCAGTGGGACGACCCATCTGTTAATCACCACAGTGAATTAGAACCTGCAGGACATCCTCATTGCTCTGTCTTGTCTGTGAAGTGTTCTCATATGTACGTACACGCACACACACACACACGCGCACACACGCACTCTCATATGTACGTACGTACACACACACACACACACACACACCACGACTGTTGCCTCGCTTGACATTGAGAAGTGTGCTCATCTGTGTGATAGTTACTTTGAGATGCAGGTGGTTCAGGGTGTGGTTGGAGCTGCAGTTGAGGGGGCCTACGGTGGAGAACTCCAGGGGGTAGAGAAGACCCTGACCCTGGACGCTGAGAGGGCAGCGCAGCTCCAGCACGGTGTGGCTGATCCGACTGGGCCCGTTGTTCACCAGCTGAGGGTCAAAGAATAGAAGGAAAGGAATGTGGGAGAGGTGATGGTTATTGATGGAAAAACGTTATTTTATGAGCACAGTTAACAGAAACCGATCAGTCCGAAGACACAATAAGGAAGGAAAAGTGCAGGGGGAGGATGCCCAAGGGAGTGGTGACAAACAAAAAATATATATACTTGAATATGAAAGTTATGAGAATATTCATGATCTCTATAAACTCAATATCCTTAGAAAATAACCCTTGTGGACAATCTCGGGGAGGTCCAAATTTTGCTGAGTGAGGTCATTGTTTGAGTCTCCCTGGGATTACAGCCTTGCCACATACAGACTAGAATCAGCCTTCTAGCCACAGCCTGTCAACTTTGCATTATGAAGTGTTGAGCATGCTCTCCAACTCCGTCTGCTTAGCCTTAATCTGTACACATGGCTAACAGACCGCTGGAGGAACTTTGACTGATTACCTCATAGATATGTTCCACTTCAGGCCCGATGTCCTTCTCCACCTGATGACTTTTGGTCACCTTCCAGTTGGCCGGGGGGAAGAAGGTTTTATCTGGCCGGGAAACACTACGAAAAAGAGGAGAAGAGAAGGTTTGAGAAGACTTGTGGGGAGGCTGAAGTGTCTTCGTCAAGAAGCGAACATTTACCCTGAGGGAATCTTGGACTTAAAACTCACCCTTGTAAAATAACATCAGCCTGAACAACCACCTCCAGCTTGTGAGACACAACCTCACTATGAGAGTTATTCTCATTTTTGCTGTAGAGAGAGAAGACAAACGTGTTTCTTTCCACTTCAATGCAGATTCTTTTTTTTAAATTAATCTGACATGCAAAACCTTAATTCAAAGAAACAACAGAGAAATCAGATATGATTCATGTGTACTGTTAACTCCAGTGGGAGTCTGACCTGCGGATTTGGAGCTCAAACTGCACAGTCTTGTGTGTGTCCTTCAGACGTGGCACAGTGAAGCGAAGACCAGCCCACAGCTGCAGTGAAAAATGGAAATCATCATCATCATCATTACTTATGCACATTCTTCCACCGTGACACAGACGTCCCCAATCAAGACAGAATATTCCCCAAACCACCAAACAAGTTACAACTAGAACAAAAGCAGGTAGTGTCCCCAACCATTCTACGTGAAGTTCTGCAACAACTTTACATAAAAGCAAAGGCAGCCAGAATCTTCTGACAGCGGATCCTTCTCTGTTGCCTACCCCTGAACTCTGGCACACTCCTCCCCTGCTCATCTTTGTTATTTCTGTGGGTGAGTCTGTGAGCGGAGGTGTCTGCCAGCCAGGCAGATGTGATACACCTGGACAGGTTCAACCCCTGGCCCTGAAGCTCCCCATAACTCTGTTGTCCTCCCTATAATTCTGACTTCACGGTCTTTTCTCTTCCCACCCAAAATGCAGGCCTGTTTAGAACAGCAATTATAAGCAATTACAATCAGGAGGCTTGTGATCAGCACTTTTCACTGCCTTGCATGCATGTGTGTGTTTTAGAGCACGCTGCCAGTAAGTGCAGATTGACAGAAAGAGAAAGGAATTTCATCGCAGCTCTTAAAATTTTTTGGTGCTGCTCCGCCACTCTGAGTTAACAGCTACAATTGTAGAGTTTCTCTCCACAGTAGTCCCTGCCGTAGCTAGAAAAACAGGGAGTTTGAAGTGTGCATTTCTACATCAGCAACGCAGTATGTCTGGCAAACGTTACAAACCCAGAGTTCAGCGCAGCCCGAGACCTTCCCAGAAAGCAGTCCGATGGTCTGTTTTTTATATTCTCACAGGTGCCATTGTAACCACTTGTGACAAGCTACTGACACATTTCAGAGATGTCTATCTAACCCTTTCCATTAACATCCACTTAAGTCTTCCTCTGCAGAGCCATTGACCAATGCCAGCCTTTGACTGGATCATTAGAGAGCCAAACCCACCCTGACAGGAAGTCGGCTCAGGGAGGTGTCCAGATAACCTTATAGGCCCATCCTGTCACGACGCGCTGCCTCATGAACAAAATGACTGAAAGCTTCCTCTCCAGGAACCTCTGCACCCTCTAACCCCCACCTACAATTCTAACCCAAGATAATAAAAAAATCATTTTCTTTGCCATGCAGGAAACAGTGATGTTTTGCGGATATTAGAATTATTTCCAGCCTTCAAGTTCAGTTCCAAGTAGAAATTATTATCCATCCGCTTAACTGGGAATTGGACTCACTAACTAGTAGGTCTACGAGTCATCCCAGCTTCTAGTGAAAAAAACCCGTTTCATCACATTATTCATAGAAACTACATTTTGTCTTGGGTCACAGTGAAACATCCAAGTCTCAGAATAAAACCTCTCAAAAGCCAAAGTAACGGCTGTGGACTTACGCTGGTCCCAGACTTCATGGGGTTTCCCAGATCGCAGCTGAGGTAACGGGTCTGATTCTCCGTCTCATAGCTGCAGGTCAGCTGAGCCAGGCTCTGCAAGAGACAATGCAGGACATAAAAAACCCAGGTTACCCGCAGCAGAGGATCACTGTAAATGGTAAATGGACTCATTTTTATACAGCACTTTACTAGTTTGGTGACCACTCAAAGTAGATTAGCAGAAATGTTAACTCATTGTAAATGCATACAACAAAATCTGTTCTCTGTATTTAAAACCTGTCCTACTGCAGAAGAGGAGTGAGCAGCTGCAGCACCCGTGGACCAAATCCAGTTCTTTTTCCCACTGCCTTGCTCAGGGGCAGAGACAGGAGTATTAACACTAACATGCATGTCTTTATGATGGCGGGAGGAAACCGGAGCACCCAGAGGAAACCCACCCAGACACAGGGAGAACTTGCAAACTCCACACAGAACAGACCTGGGATGGGATTCAAACCCAGGACCTTCTTGCTGTGAGGCAACGGTGCTAACCACTGCACCACCAGGCTGCTTATAATGTATTCCTCACATTTACTGAGCATGGGGGGATTAGGGCCGAATGCCTTTTCCTGACCCCCCAAGTCACCCCAGATTATTACCCAGTTACATTTATAAGGAACCATGCCAACTGTAATCATATCCAGAGGGGTCTACAGTAGGTCCCACAAATAGCCTTCATTAGGCTCACTGTCTAACAGTCCCATAGTATAAAACCTCCTATAAAACACTGAGTTGGAATGAGCTTTACATTTCTACTCACCTCATTATTGCGGGATATACCACTGTAGTCTGCTTCAGGGGGCAGCACCACGTATAGCTCAGCCTCGTAAGCCCCTCCTTCACCCTCATTCCTTGCGTTGAAAGTCAAGGTCAGTGAGTTATCATCACCTAGAAAGACCTCCTTCCTGTCCCTGAAGAGCCAACAAAAGAAAACTTGATTACCGATACGCTCAAGGGTCCGGTCACAAGTTGTCAGGCCTCTTTAAGTAAATTAGCGCATAAAAAAAGTTGCAATCGGGAGTCCTGATACAGACATAAACGATTGGACGCTCTGTGAATGGTTGCGAACCAGCACTAACTGGGTGAAATATTGTTCTTGCCTTAATAAAACTCAGTTAATCATCAGGCTCTGTGTGCTGCATATCTGTTAGGCTTACAGCCAGCCCACAATGCAAAAAAACATTAGTTAGATTCATCACAGGAAGCCCACTCCCCACCCGCTGAACTGAAAACTGTTTCCAGCGCAGCAATAAAGGCATACATGCAATGGAGCACATACTAAGAGTGTAAAACACCTCTCCTTTCTCCACTTTTCTCCAGCCCCCCATCTCATCCCTCCACAGCTTGAAACAATGAGAAATTCCATATGGAGGGCCACACAGACGCTTCTAATTAAATTCCCGTCTCATAAAGCAAGGCACGAGAAGCACAGAGAAGATTTCTCAACTGATCCATCGTTAGCTGAAGAAGCAGACACACTTTTGATTCCAACCTGTATCACACTTTTTTAACAGGATAACATCTAAAAACACGACAAAACCTTAAACCTTTCCTGGGAGACCCTTGGTCTGATAGGTTATGTGCTTTGGCAGAGGAATAGCAAGAATAACACTGGAGGAATGATGGATACGTTTCACAGAAAATTCCTTAAAATCGAGTTCATCCCCTTGACTTTCAGCAATCAAAACACCTATTTAAATTACTTATATCGGCTACGCTGTAGCTTACGCCGCGTGTAGCTGCTAAGCTATTTACATTAGGAGAAAAATAAGAATCCGACAGCAGATAAATATAGAAATGGGAAAAATCAAAACGAGAGAGTGGAGGGGGTGAGTATCGAGGGGGTTGTTATTTCTGAGGAAAACGCTAACAGATTGCTCAAATCAAAGTGGAATATGGTGTTCCTAGCACAGTTTCAGACGCAGGAGGAGAAATCGGGACTCTTTGGCGCACTGCTCCCATTCTTTCCAACCAGATTCCTTTCATCTCCCCTATCTTTTCCACCCATTAGTGTATCAGCCAATGACAGCACCTAATGGAACAGGGCTGCTTCCTGTTTTCAGCAGCCCCCCCCCGCAACTGCGGCCCAACATTGTGACTCCTAACAGAACGCCCTAGTATGCTAAATAAAACAAACTAAAGCAGTGACAAGGGTAGCTAGCTGTATTTATGCGTCTTCCTTTATCCTCTCTAGAAAGTACTCCCCTTCCAGAGAGGAGGAGAGGAGCTCTCCATCGTCGACTCGCTGGGATCTTGGTTTAACACGCGACGTCTCGGGCCATCGCGTCACTTTCTCTGAGCTCTACATGCTGCTTGGATTTATAGAAATGCATGAGGAAATGAATGGACTCACCCCTGGACCGCGAGCTTCAAGTCGGGAACGCAGATGTTGTCCTCTCCACAGTCCAACAGGATCTGAGCCTAGAAGATGCACATTAGGGGGAAATAAAAGATTAATCGGCGACCGCAAAGCCCCCAGAACAATGAAATGGATCAGTATTTTTCAATTACTCCCATGTGAAGGTGCATTTCATATGCCCATAAACAGAATCACACGTCAAAGCTAAATAGCATGTCACTGTAGAACAGGCAATGGGGTGAATATGGCAGGATGGGACATGTGGTGTAGTGACTAATGCATTCCTCCTCAACTCCTCTACATGTACGTAAACACACAAACACACCTGGGACTGCACTCCCCCTGGCCCCATCTCCACAGGCTGTCATCACCCCACGCAAAACACCCACAACAGCACCAATGGTAACAGCCTTATCGCCCAAACCAACCACGATGACAGATATGGACGCACTCCCATGGCCCAGCTCTCTGTACACAACACGTATCCCCATCTCTACAGCGAAAGCCGGGAGGGTTGAGCCCAGAGACAATGCCGGAGGAGGTGCCGCTCTCGGGGCCCGACCGCAAAGCTGCCGGTCAGGCTCTCGCCGGAGTCCCACATCACAGCACCATGTGGTAGACCGTGCTTTCACCACATGCAGCGCCACCCTGTGAATGGCAGCGATGAATGATCAGACGGAGCGGGAGCGGCTCAAGAGCTAGAGACACTTGCTGAGACATAAGATATCACTCCAGTTCCACAGAGGGGGACAGGGAGGCTGCCACTGATTGGCGGGTGACCGCTGAACGTGCGTTGATGTTTAAGCAGGGGAAACACCATAGAATGGTAAATTGCTTCCCGCTGGGGGTTGTGACACATTGTGATGATGCTGATGCTGATGATAAATAGAAATGGAGGAGGAGATTAGAGAGAGCCAAGCACCTCCCTTGTCATTACGAAAGCCAAAGGGTTTTAATCGTGGACGGCGTGGTAACCGCCATGGTGACACGGCCCCACGGGCTCACTGGCGCACAAGTTCGAGTCTGTTCAGGGGAAGAAAACAAGGTTTGAAAGCTTATCGCTCGGGTCAACTCGCAAAAACAACAACAGGGAAGCTAAGCTAACATTCAGAAGCATGTGACGCGTTGAGGACGAGGACCACAGGCGGTCTGATAAAAATGAGTGATCTGCTCATAAAAGTCAGAGGCATGTGATGACTTGCCTTTATTTATAGAACAAGGGGGCATTGACGCATAAAGCCCCCCTGTAGCCTTTTTTTAAAAGTCTGTAAATGCAACTACAACGTGGAGCATTCCAGATACAGCACAAATGTTTTCATTCACTGACTAGATGAGGAGTTTGCCCATGTGCAGATCCTGGGGGGGGTGTCAGAAGGGGAAAACCCCTCCAACTATTGAAAAACATGAAGTAGCCCCTCCCAATCCACCGCGATGGGTTCGAACCCGCTGCCTCTCATCCATCAGTTCCTGAAGAACCCACGTTACCCAGCGAGCTACCACAGCCCCATTTATCATAAGAATACAATGGCCAAGAAGAGTGACCTCTTCTTGGTGCATACACTTGCTATCATTTGCTTGCAAATGGACTACGTTTCCCAGATTTCATCTCTGTAGCACGTCAGGGCTGCATCTTCCAGGAGCGAGTCTTGTGGCTGGTATGACCGAGGACTCCTGGGATCACAGGCTAGTCCTGTGACATATGCCTTGTGAGTCACTTGCTTCAAACAAAGATGCAATCTATCCATCGACACAATTTTTCTTTCTGTGTTTACGTGTCACAATTAATCCCCATGTTGTGGGGGTAGACACGGACCTAGATGGAGCATGGGGGATTAAGGCTGAATGCCCTTCCGGGCGCCCCGTGATGGGATCAGACCCGTGATGCCGGTCTTGTCATTTCCTGATGCATGTGCTCTACCGCTAAACTACCGTGGTCCCCAATCCATCAACAGAATAAAAGGCTTAAAAGCATAGCTAGACCGTGTTAGCCATCTCAAGTGAATGAACTTATCCCCAAGCCAGATCTATATCTAAGCTAGCTTGCTAACTAATGTCCCATTGATGAGCGAGATCCCTTCCACGTGTCACCATTAGTCCCCATGTTGTGGGGGTGGACATGAACTTAGATGGAGTCTGAGGGATTAAGCCCGGATGCTCTTCCTGACGCTCCGTGGTGGGACCAAACCCGCAACGCCTGCCTTGTCATTTCCTGATGTGTGGACGCTACCACTGGACTACCGCGGCCCCATTGATAAATATGTAGAGTAATAGCCTCAAGATGATTCTTAGACATATATTTTACGATACTATTAATGGCTGTGGTGGCAGATAACTTGATATGTGTTGGTGATATTATTGATGTCCCCTCCAAAGCATAATCTAGAGGAAATCCCATGTTTGTGGCCCCCCTCCAAACTGTAATAAGATCTGCGCCCTTGCTCTTGCGATCTGAGAACACCGAATAAGGCAATTAATGGCTGCATCATATTCACACCATCTCACAGCAACATGTGGGGAGAATTATATCAAGAGAGAGTGAGAAAGTGGCATTAGAGATCCCTAACTCTCACTTACGCATGAATATTGTGGGAAGTTGGCCGGGCCAACACTGAGCTGCAAGGCCTGCCACACATTCTTACAGCATATGGAGAAATTAAAAGGGCATCGTGTGACTGATCAAGGCCAAGCCTGTGGTATCAGTCCCTACTTCTCCGTTTACACACTGTTACATCTATATAAGCTAAATGAAGATTAATGAAATATGTTGGCAGCTTTACACGACTACCCCTCCTACTTTACACACACACACACACACACAGACACACACACACACATGGGGTTTTCCCCTCCCTCGGATGTTCAGAGGAGTAGCGAGGCTTTTCCAGGTCTTGGGCTGATATTTTAGATCAGGGTCTCAAAGCCTCGGTCTGACTCCTCACCACATCTGATGGAGTCCTGATAGCTCTGGCATCTAGAGACCAGATCAATGACAGGGCTGAGTCCTGATCCAACGTGAAAAACATAGAAACACACAAGGAGAGACCGAAAGGCAGCACACCCTGAAAGAGATGACGGGGAATTGAACAAACTCAACTCCCTCCCCCAAAAGTGGTGTAATCCAGTGGTTGTTGCTGAACGCACATATGGCGCATGCTGCGCCACAGCTGAAGGCATGCCCACACGTTGAGCCAGCTCCTCGCTGCCAGAGGAAAACTGGCAAAATGCCAATAAATCTCAACCAGATGGGCAAATAGCCTGGCCATGCTCCACCCAGAAATGTCCACTACCCCTTGTGTGTCTGTGCAACTCTGGAACGAACCACCTATGAATGGTTACACAGCTAAACAGGACCAAGACCGATTCCTTTTGGGGATATGAAATGTTCTCTGCAATACACATGCCTTACATTTTCATGTTGGAAACTGCTTTCCAGACACTCTGGACCCCTTCCCAGAAGAGCAGTTTCAAATAATAAAAACAGAAGGGGGAACTGCACCACTGTTTCATCAGGGGAATCGAAGGGATTCAGTGGGTGGTTGAGGTTAACAGAATAGATGGCCATGGCAGCTGATATTATTACTATCAGCTCTGAGTGAATGGAGCCTAAGGCAGAGTCTTGCCACCCCCTTTAGAAATACTGGTGAATGTTGGCTGCTGACCCTTACAGAGATGTAGCACTAATGGTACAAACCCAGCAGATACCACCGGGATTTGCTGGCTGTACTTGGTGGTTATGGGAGGTTATGATGAAGCACGCCGCATGTCAAGAGTTTAAAAGTCAAACATCGTAGAGTCAAATATGAAAGGCTGTCAGCAGCAAATTTAACAGAATCTACTGCTCTGTGTGGACAACACGCACATATACGTTCACCGTGCTCACGTTGATCTCTTTTGCCTTGTTTGCATGCTTTCCTTTAAACTGTTTCATCTTTATTCTTCTCTGCCTCTGATGCAGCATTACCTCATTTAACCTGTGGAGGGGATTTAAGATTAACACTCATTTTCCTTTTATAATTTCTTTATCCCCTTTTTCCACCACCTGAATTCCCTGAGTGTCCTACTGCTAGGTCAGTCTCTTTGATACCCTCTAGAACATCAACAGGAAGGAGGAAGTGGTAGCATGTGTCTCCTCCAAGTCACATGACCACTAGCCCTCACTAGTCCACACATCATGGCCTGGTGGGGAAAGCACAGTGCTTGGCCGCCAGAGGAGAATGAAGCAGAGTACTTTCCCTTCACTTAACCAAGAGGCCTGGACGACCCAGAGGGGGACACTAGTGAACCCAGAATACTTTATCCAACCTAACCCTTATACCCATGTGAGGCTTAGCCAATTATGACCCACTAACTATGGACCTCTGGCTGTGGTTGGAAACGGTGCAGCTGGGATTCAAACAGAGATGCAGAGATTCACTTAACATTGGTGCCTTAACCCCCTATTCCTAATAGAGCCCCCTATTCTGGGGGCTCTATTAGGCCCCCAATTTCACACTCATCTTGTCTGATCAGCGTACCTTCTGCTCGATCTGACTGGCCGTCTGATAGTTGAGGATAGGCTGCAGGCCGTGGAGATCCGCTGCAGCATGTGGATCCAGGCTGAAGTTAAAGGCCACATAAATAGAGGAGAGCTTGTCCCTGAAGTCCTTCTCATCCTGCAACCAAACAGAGAGATGTACAATCAGGGTCAATCGACTTGTTTTATAAATCCCACTATTGTGCAAACTTACATACATCTTGCCAAATATGTTTGAGATCATTTCAAACTGGTTCCAAGTTTTTGTAAAACAAAACATGAGGAGATGATTAACTTCGTACAGGATGGATTGGGTTATGAAAGTAAGAGAGACCAAGTAAGAGCCAGGTGTACCTTTAGGTAGATCTTGGTGTCGTGACACATTCGCTTGCCACGGTGCAACCTCACGCTCTTCTGGAGCGAGTCCTGCTGAGAGTCCAAGAAGAGTACCCTCTTCACACCCCCCTTCTGCTTCAGCTTATGACTGTCCAGCTGCACCTCCACCTGGAAGTCTGGAACACATAAGTCGCACACCATACCCATTCACAAATGAGCATTCAGGGCAGGATGAATGTTCTTGACTCACATAATGACTGGTTTTTAAAAAAAAAGACCATAAATATTCTCAAACACAGACAATCCAGCCAGTCTAACTGAAACATGATGGTTGGCATGGCACAGAGAGCCTGTGTATAGCGCACGGTCTAATTAAAGGGCATTACTAGGACTTGATTGGGAACATGAATGAACAAAAGCCCATGAAGGATGAATCCCAGCAGGCTATTTACAGCGCCACACGCCCCTTCTTATCATGCTCGGCTCCAAAAGTTACATCACCTGGTTAAACACGTCAGCTTGCACATAGCTACACATTTGATAAATTTCAGTTTGTGGCGACTTGACAGTTTTCCTATAGATAATATAGCGCAGATGTTAGAGACTGGCTCACCCAGGTTCTCCGGTAGGTGCTTCCCATCGGCAGATAAGCAGAAGCTCAAGTTGACGCTGTTTTGGAAAGAAGGGACAAGGTTATGATGAGGGAAGCATATGCATTAATGGCAGAGGCTCAATACAAATACACACACACACACACACACATCCAGCCCACTGTATTTTATTTAATCTCCTGAGTTGGCTTTCTCCCATGACCCAATACTGTAAGAGCCACTGACTGATGCCAGCATCGGCTCTTCACATACCTCGCATTACAAGACATGAGGCAGAACGGCAAAACAATGTAAAACTTGTAATAACGTGGAATGTTTTGAAGGCACACTGGCATGTAACTGCTCTTCCATCTCCATTTCCAACCACATCACCCCCTACCCAGCGGAATGGCCGGCTTAAGAAGGGTGAAATTGAGCAACCTCTCCCGTTTCAGTGCTGACCAGTCAACTGCTAGCCTTGTCTGAGTCTCTAGCTCGCTCCCATGATATCAACCACACAACACACTGCCGCTTTCCAAGAATCAGCAAACCCCAAAACCTCCAGCCCCGTTACTAGCAGGCACGTCATGGAGGCACGAAGCAAACATTTTAAAAGAAGTGAGGAACGGAAAGGCTAAGATAGTTGAAGAAACACGACAAAGGGAATAGAACTGGCAATTTAGAAATTAAAGAAGGGCAAAACTTGTGAATATTGTAGCCCCCCTTTCAAACCCATATATGTGTGTGTGTGTGTTCATGTGAGAGAACACACACACAGGAAGAGAGAGAGAGAGAGAGAGAGACAGAGAGAGAGAGAGTCAGTCTACGTGTCTTGATGTTTCCCAGCTGTGTTCCATCACCAAACAATATCTCATTGAGAGCAACTGCAAAGCTTTCTGGCCCCTCCCTCCATCCCTCCCTTTATCCTCTCAGTCCTCCCTGCAACCCCGCCGGCAACTCCTCATCACCAGGCAACACAGCGTAATCAAGACACATGTGTATACAAGAGTTTCCTTTATGGATTGGGATCTGGCGCAGGGGAAAGCAGACGCATGAGCACAGTGTCAACCATGTTGAGCAACAGGCAGCTTACATCCCTTCTCTCTGCCCCTGGCTGGGAATGAATGTCATGAACATTTCTAGGAGGTAAAGAATGAAAAGAGTAAATGTTGACAACGGCATTATTCGGTGTCTTGTTCTCCTTTGGGCTGTGAGGCTGCTGTGTAAATAGATAAGCCCATGGGAATAAGGGTCTGAATTCAAATAACATGATGGTTGGCGGTGGTGTGCCGACCAACTGGACACAGGAATGGAGGAAATGGAGTTTTGGTGCTGGATAGACTGATTACTCACCAGGAAACAGGGATGGTGGCATTGGTGCTAGAGATGAAGCATCCCTTCAAGCCCTTCTCCTCAGGGTTGATCATTGTGGGGTAAATAGTCAGGGAAGCACTTGTGTTGACTATTGGTCGGGATCTGTGGGCAAAACAATACAACCAGGAAGTGATTAGGGACACATTAAAGGTGAGCATGTACTGTAGTAGACCTAAGAATGTATTGTTTATGATTCTCATGAGTTCTAAAAGAAACCGACCTGTAGAGAATTGCCTTGTCAACACCAAAAGCACCAACGATAAGATCTGGGGATACCATAGAGAAGAATTAGATTCTGAATAATGTGATGAAGAATGCTAATGGACGGTACATACGCACATACGACAGAACGTAACACTTAGCTCAATCACCTGGGTATCCATTCATGTCCAGGTCCTTAGAGCCTCTCAGAGCAAATCCAAAGCTGGAAGGAACTGCACCAGAAGCCCACTGGCCAGTAATCACCTGAGAAGGTGTGTCCTTGAGCCCACCTGAGTATCCATTATAGATGTAAACTAGCCCCTGACGCTCCTCTCCTCCAAATGGGCAGCTCACGGCCACGTCTACAGATGGACCAAAAACCATAGTCAGAACTATTTTCGGGTTAAATGTAAACTCAAGGTTAGTTGGTGAAGGGGTCATTGAGGTCATTTTAATCATGCATGTCTGGGTATGGAAAAAATGTTGTGAGCCATTCCCAAAGTCCCCGGAAAGATTAGTCGACTATTATGATCACATCAGACTGTGTCAAATTCAGGGAACCACACAATTAACTAAAACTTACAGATTTCCAGTCTCTCCATCCTTAGAAGCACACACACTTATTGTTTTGTGGTCATTTGATATTTTGCATAACACAGATGTGCAATGGCGATCCTAGACTCTGGCATGGAGGGGGCCTGGCAAAGAAGTCCGTCAAGCACCAAACCCCATTATTCACATACAGTGATCAAGCACCAATGAGCGAAAAGAAGGGCCTTAGAAGGGCCCCACTCAGGAGATTTTTGAGGCAGTGGTGGTGCACTGTATAGTACCTTCATGGGAGGTTTAAAGGGGTTTATAGTTGTCTTTGTAAAATGTACCAATATGAGTGGCCAGCAGGGGCCCCCTTTCCCTTCTTTATTTGGGGGGGCAAAAATATGCCTGATTTGCCTCTTTTGACATTGTTCCACTCAAGAAATGTTCGGGCTAAATTTGAGTTATAAAAGTGGAATATGTGTAATATAAAATCCTCTCACCATTGAAGCCATCCTGGTTCAGATCTCCCAATGGTGCAATGGTGCTGCCAAATCTCCCAAACACATGTGTGCCATTCAGGTGAGGTAGCTGGGGCTCCAGGTTAGCAGGGCTGCGCTGCAGGTAAACATAGACCCGGCCCATCTCTTCCAGACGCCCATCAGAACCCCTGAGCATGAACATGGGGGCTCCCACCAGCAGGTCAGCCATCCTGCAGTCAGGGAGGGTGGATCACAAAGATTCCTTTACACCCATAGCATTGGCAACCTCAGTCATCCAAGTGTCTAAATTCTTGGTGAAATTGAATCCATATACCGTCTAGCTAGTTAAAATAAGGAAGCAAAAGAGGGGTGAAAATTTGCTAGACAGGAAAATGCTTTTGAGAAAGAGCAAGAGGACAAAGAGGGAGAGCAGGCTCTTACTCACCCGTCACTGTTAATATCAGTCGTCGCCACAGCATAGCCAAAATAGGATCCCATCTGTGAAAACACCAGCTTTACTCACATGTCTGACAGGCAAACAAAACATCCAAACACAGCTACAAGATAAAGATTTGTTTATTCTTACTTTATACAGAGCAGTCATGCTACTGTACAACTCAAGTCTTGATCATAAGGGTGATTCACTGTTTGAATCACTAGGAGTTTAGTCCCAAGTGCAAAGCAGGCTTTAAATCTTTTAAAACAGAGCTCGAGGGCAGTGTTCACTTCTGATGTATGCATGTTACTGACGTTCCATTTTGGCCTCGCATCTACTACAAGCTCTGTTTTATTTTTGTGATTAGTTGCCGTGAACTCGGGTCTACATTGCAGAAAATGCAGAAGCAGCCTAAATCCCTGGCCTCAGAGGGTAAGCAAATACACTCATGATTATATTTATTCAGCTGAGCCAATCAGCTTTGTAAAAACCAACTTGCTCGCACGTTTCCCATTCCCAGAACCATTTCACAAATTGCCTCTGCATTTTCCTCAATAATTGAGCTTTACGGCAAAACCACAAAAGTGCCCGAAAATCAGTGGAGAACATTGTAAAGGTAATGACTTTTGCTTACACCACTTCAACAAATGGAAGTGGTACAAAGCTAAAAAAAATATCAGCATTCTGCTGATGACTCACCTGTTCACCTGTATAGTTGATCATGAGGCTCAAGTCGGTGCCATTAAGAATGGATACCTGCAAGACAGAATACATACAGGCCATGAACTGAGCGAGTATCGTCCAACATATGCATGGTGTCTCTGTTATAGTTGGACAAGAGTTTTCCCCTGTTACGTGTAATGCTTTGCCTGCTGTCATTCTTTCATTTTCCTTTTTTTCCTCTGGCTATATTAGTCCCCCAAGTCTCAAGCCCAGTCCTCTTAATCTCCTCTCAAACCAAGAGTAGTGATGAAGCTTCCTTACCAAACCATAAAGCATGACTCCTTTTGGAACACCAGCCACAAAATCTGAGAGGTAGAGAGACAGAAATGGAGCAAAGATTTAGGACAGGAAATATCATCCTGGTCAGAACAGCCTTGAACTCCAGCGAATTCCAGCAATCACAACTTCTCCAACTCAGTAATGGGGCAAAAGTATTGTAGGTAGGTTAAGTTCATGTCTATCACTAGTGTAACGTACTCATGGCTCTGTGCGTGCATGTGGCTGCCCTTGCTTTCATTCTTGCAAATCTTCTTCGGTGAACTTACCTTCCTCCTGATCACCGCTGAATTCCCCAACCGCAACAGAGTAGCCTAGAGAAAAGTATTAGAGATCAGATATTAACCTTAATGATCTGATGTTAACTTTAGTGATCAGATATTAGCTTTACCGATCAGATATTAGCTTTAGCGATCAGATATTAGCTTTACCGATCAGATATTAGCTTTAGCAAACAAGTATTAGCTTTAGCGATCAGATATTAGCTTTAGCAAACAGGTATTAGCTTTAGCGATCAGATATTAGCTTTAGCGATCAGATATTCACTTTAGCAAACAGGTATTAGCTTTAGCGATCAGATGTTAGCTTTAGAAATCACATATTACTTTTAGCGATCAGATGTTAGCTTTAGAAATCACATATTACTTTTAGTGATCAGATATTAGCTTTAGCGATCAGATGTTAGCTTTAGAAATCACATATTACTTTTAGTGATCAGATATTAGCTTTAGCGATCAGATGTTAGCTTTAGAAATCACATATTACTTTTAGCGATCAGATGTTAGCTTTAGAAATCACATATTACTTTTAGTGATCAGATATTAGCTTTAGCGATCAGATGTTAGCTTTAGAAATCAGATATTAGCTTTAGCTTCCACAGTTGATACAAAAAGATAAACATCCATGTGTATTAACTGTCATAGCAATCAGGCATCCGGTGAACCACTCCCACCTCGGTAGCTATCATCATATTTGATTTCAGCCTGTCTAGTCTGGAGCTGGCCCTCCACAGACTGCATGAAATACCCTGGGTAGTATGCCTCGATAATCTTGTCCTTGGCAGCAGATATCACCTGGCCTGGGATGAAGCAAAAAAGAGAGGACATCAATTGAAATATAATATGAAAAACCCATTCATGTAGATGTGGGGCTAATGCCGCAGACTCTAAGAGACGGTTGTTAACTGGTACCAACGTACCTTGCCAGAAAAAGCTGCCTGGTCCACCTAATACTACTTTACCATCCTAAAGGAGAAAAACATGTTAGACGGTTACGAAGATCATTGAAAGGCTTTTTCTCTCTCTCCAGAAACCTCTGGTACTGCATGTAGGAGGATTGGTCGTTACCTTAGTGAAGTCAGCACTGAATCCCCCTTGACAGTAACCCTGTCCTCCTTCCCCAGAGAACTCTGAAACACAGAGAGGGAGAATGGCTTATCAATCATTTGTCATCATAAAATTTCAAACTCCCAAAGATAACAAATTACCTTAAATCATTTAGAAGATAAACACAAAGAAAAAGTGACTCGCGGGAATGCAACTGTTTAGGAAAAACACCTCAAAATAAATTTCTTTCAATTATAAAAACATTTGAAATGACAATCATTATATATGACAACAGATAACAGCTCATCTCAGCTGCCAGAAAACATGAGATGTCTCTTGGTATGTCAGGGACTGATTTGGTCTACATGGCGCAAACATAATCAATTACAACACTTAAACATGTTTCTATACACAGAATATGTAAAACTGCTGAAAGATTTCCGCCATGGTTACTTGATGCCGTTTCCATCTGCCCTGCCCAGTGGGTACGGCACTTGACCCCTTATCTAATTCCCAGCAGAGAGAACAGCTGTCACGGTAAAAACAGATTGCATCCCGCCCTTGAAAACAAGGAGACAAAAGCATCAATCTCTACTGGAGTCAGACTCAGAATGAGAGCCAGAATCTGATTTGGATTGACGCTCTATCCTCCGTGTTTTCATTGTTGAATAACAAAACAAACAAAAAAAGATAGCTAGCTACCTGTACGACAGGGGGCATACTCCACAAAGTTGGTGAAGTTGTGGACAGAGAGGTAGCAGGTCCCTGTGGCGTCTGACAGAGGTGTGTCCTGTTTGGTCCTCCACGAGTACAGAGGAGCACAGGCCTGGGTGGAGATGAGAGGAAGTGAGAAGAGATGGATGGTGGTGGTGGTGGGGGTGATGGGGGAGGCAGGGAAGGGAGATGAGTGAGGTTCAGAGCAGACATGTTTTCCTATTTGCAACAGCACCCTGTTGAACCCAGGAGGAAACCTAGACGGAGGTCAGTGGTACATCTGGAGCAGGGTAAACATGTAACTCAACCCAGGTCACAACCCGTAAAATCAAAGGACTTGACTGTGATGTCAAAGAGAATACAATTTCTTCTCAGCAGCAAGACTGGAAGTGTAAATTGGGTCTGAATAACAAGTTCATGAACAAACCCCCCTGAGATGAACTGTTGGTTAAAGTTCCACCCAAATCAGTGATCAGATATCATCTTTTCCAGTCTCGAATCCTAGAAGACAGCATACTAAAATATTCAGGAATACATTTTGCTTGTAAATGGTCACAATTTTGTTTTTGGTACCTTAATCCAAAAACTACTTTCAATGTCTCAAGAAATACAAAAGGCAGTCTAATCCTCATTAATACTCATGAGTTGACCTTTGACCTACAAGCATTTTGCATGCACATTTTGCACATTTTGATGAGCTGATCAGATGAGCTCCATGTAAATGAGTGTCTCATGACATCAAAAGTGAAAAAAAGAGCAAAAGATCAGCAGAGAGTGGCTGAGCTTGGAACTGAGCTCTTTTAAAAAGAGAAAAAGTGAAAAATTCCATTCTACTTGTTTTTAAACTTTCTCCAGTAGAAACATAGCACATTGTTGACAGCACAGAACACATGATGATCAAAGTAATGAGTATGTTATGAGTCAGATTTGGTCTGATTTTTTTCAGCATACACTTTGATATAACAGAAACGGAAAGGATAGTTCTCATGGCCATGTGTGACCAGAGTGGGCTTTACTAGGGGCTCCTATCTTAACAGCAGGGTGCAGGACTGCTGCTGAACAAAGCTGAAAGCCAAATCTCCCTCTGCCCAACCCCTAGACTGTAGTCTGAGAGAGTCACCTTACCAAAATGGTGTCTCTGTGTGAACGTATGGTGGCGCCGAACCATTGATGGGACTTAACTTCAGCCCGATGGTCAGTGTCATTGAGCGTGACAGTGCGGTCCCCTGAGAGAAACAGAGAAAAGCGATACTGAGTTACAACACATTGAAAAACAGACTTTTAAATCTGTCATTGTAAATACATACAGTGAAAGTTGTTCCCTACATTTAACCCATCCTATTGTATAGGAGCAGTGAGCAACTGCAGCCCCCAAGGACCAACTCCAATTTATCCCCGATGCCTTGCTCAGGAGCACAGGCAGGAGTATTAACCCTAACATGCATGTCCTTTTGATGATGACAGGAACCCGGAGCACTCGGAGGAAACTCACACAGACATGAGGAGAACATGCAAACGCCACACAGAAAGGGTCTAGGACAGCCTGGGGTTCAAACCCGAGACCTTCTTGCTGTGAGGTAACTGTGCCAACCTCTGGGCCGCTGTGTTGCACTGACACACAAAACATGCACGCTTTCAACTGGACTCCTCGTATCCCTCCGGCCCTCTCACCTTGAAGCATTTATAGCAGTACAGCATTCAGATGTAAAAGATGTATAAGTGAGCAGATAACTTTGAATGCTGACCCGTTAGCATCAAAAAGCATAACACAGTGATCATATCATACTCTGGAAAGCATCTCAAGTAGAGTGGATTTAGTGCAGGAGCATCAAAGGGGGGAAGACATAAGAACTAGACAAACATCACTTTAAGTCACAGGTCAATAATGCAGTCAAGTGCTAGTACAAAAGAGTTCATTACTGTCCAACAACACTAATGGTGTCTGCGTCTGGTGTCTACAGCAGGTTAGCCTTCTCTCAGTACACAATTATTCCACTTCAAAAGAAGGATCAGGCTGAGTTTGGAGGGAGAGAGAGAGAGAGGGGCGTTTACTAGTCAATCTCTGCTGAGATGTCTGTATGAGACGGTCCTGTTAGTATGTCAGCTAAGGGCAAGCTTAGCCTCGTTGACCCTCTCCTCTGTTGAGACACCAGGTCAATAACCCTTATCTCTCGCTCGAAATCTGTGGCAGTCGCCGATGGCGTGGCAGATGGCGTGCAGAGTCAGGTTCACTGAAACACAGATGTCACGTGTTGGTGCTGGGAGGATGCAGCCCAAATGAACAGACGGGGAACTGACACCTTGGTTCAGGAGCAGCATGTCTTGGGGTAGAAGACACGTGTTGTGAAGGGTGTTGGCAGTTTTGAGGAAATACTCCATCCGAGCCATGCCCATTCCTCCGACTCATTTCCCACCCTAGATTGCATCAGTCAAAGAAATCACAAGCGTATTGTGAAAGAGCAGAGAGAGAAAGTCAAGACCAGAGCAGATTCATAGAGACTGTGAGAGATCGTGACCTCTGTGTATGTGAGGAGAGCAGGCTGTGTGTCAGCCTGCTTTATCCCTGCCTTGCCTCTCCTATTCCATTCTTTCCTTTCCACCTCCCAGCCAACTAGGCAGGCCGGAGCTAGGAGTGAGGGCCTGCTCCATGTCTTGGTGGAAACAGAGAGAAGGAGGGTTTCCAAGGAAAACATACCCTCTGGCCCAGCTTCCTCGTAGCAACCTCATTGTTGTCTTTGTCGAAGTACACAATTCTCTCTCTCTCTCTCTCTCTCTCTCTCTCTCTCTCTCTCTCTCCCTCTCTCTCCCTCTCTCTCTTCGA
>OMLC01096123.1:0-10894 GCA_900302585.1 Regalecus glesne | reverse complement strand
CACACACACACACACACACACACACACACACACACACACACACACACACACACACACACACACACACACACCCACACACACACACACACACACACACACACACACACACACACACACACACACACACACACACACACACACACACAATTAACATGGTGAAGAAGAAAATGCAATACTTTGGCGATTTGATAAGATGCGTTCAGTGACAGAAGATACTGACAGAGGGAAATGTCAGAGGAGGAAGACACTGGGGATGACAATGCAGAACATAGATGACAGACATCAAGTAGACAAGAAGGAACACTGGGTAAGCTGTCAGGAGGGCTGCTGATCGAGAATACCGGAGACATGACCGCAAGTTTACCAGTGGTAGATGCGACCTAGCAAGGAAGGATGTACACCATACTTTCAGAGATGCTACATCAACACATCTGCCAATAAATCTTGGACCAAGGTGTCATTTTTAACCTAAATTGGTGGTCTTCTATTATAACAAGTAAGGGAATGAAAGGAAGCCAACCATCCCATAGCTTTACCTTCCTCTGCTGCAGTGACTACACATTCTCCCCTCAGAGAAAAATGACCTGAGAAAGGTCTGAAGCAAATGGTGGCAGGGTGGTTTAATGAGGAGGTGGGAGAAGTGAGGAGTGCAGTGCCTTGTTAAAAGCCCCAATGCGACAGATGCTGTGAGGCTTCGGGTCACAAAACATGGCTGTAGGTGGAGAGAGAGAGAGAGAGACAGAGAGAGAGAGAGAGAGACACAGAGAGAACAGGAAATGAATTGCTAAGTGTCTTTTGTGGCTCTCCCCTGAGGCTGTGCAGCCTGCCGGTAAAGTAAGCCTGCTCGATAAGGACAGTGGGAAGTTTGATTCGGCTCGATCTGCTTTGTGTGTCCTATAAAATGTCTTTTGAGAAAGATACTGAACAGATAGACACCTGCTTTGGGGATATGACCTTTGGGAGTCTGTAATTTCCCTCCGTGGGACTAATAAAGGAATATCTTATCTTATGATATACAGATATTTCAAGGGATAGACAGGTAGAAAGACAAAAACATGAATAAGCAAATACTCGGGACAAAATGGAGATACCCGAGAAGGATATCAGTGAAATGACAAGGAAGATAATGAACTGGGCAAAGAATAAGATGAAAGCAGCTAAAGCATATACTCTTATGAGAGTTTCAAGCCAATAGCATCTTGATGCATGCTCAATACTCCAGATAAGGAAATCACAAAAAACTTAATCGGTTCATCTGGACACAAAGTTTGATTGAAAGAAATGTTTCCTCGCTCATAAAGGGGACATCTTTAGTCTGAGCTGACTGCAGGTAACAGCTGCCTAAGCACAAGCCAGAGGTGATTCCACATGTGGCAGGGCTTTCACAACAGGTAATATGCGTATTTCCCAACACCGTCTCTCAGTGGCTTTCAAACCAACAAACACGCTGCACCAGAAATTGGTTCACCCAAAGGATGGGATCCCTCAGCACAGTCAGAGCAATATGGTTTATGCTGTTAAGTACCGCGAGGCTTGCCGTGACTTGTGAATCGGATAAAGCAAAACAGACGGTGGCTAAGAGGATGACACAACACAGGAGAGCCAATACATCAGGACAGGACTCGGCAGTCTACACCCATCTGAAGGCCATCTTTCAAGGATGAGGATGTGCGCATCCTTGGTGGGGAGGGATTTCTGGTTTGAACAGGGCCATCTGGGAGACCAGCTATGTATTGAGGGAACTACCATCTCTGAATCGAGGGGTGGGGAGCTAAGAGTACATTTGTCACTATTTTACAATGCTAGTATTCCCCAATCATCTGTGATTAGTACTCATTACCATTGAAACTCCAGTCAGCGGTCAGTTTGTGTAGACAATCTAATTTGTAATTTAGCCATGTGGGACTAATAAAGGAATATCTTATCTTAAAACCATTGTTGGTTTTGGTCATCATGCAACTGCATTGTTTTATAAGGGTGGAGATGCTGCAGTCAGCTCAGACTTAAGATGTCACTTAGGAATGATGAAACGTTTCTCAGTAAAATGTTGTTTCGAGTTGAACTTTTTCACCTTTTTTCCTGCAGATTCAAGTGGAGGATAGCATTAATATTCTTCTTCAGTTTTCATGCAGGTGTTTTTTTTTTCTATTTCACCATTCAAGAGACATTATTTCAACTGTATCAAAAACCTGTCAATTTTCAAAGAATACAAAAAATGCCCACTGTGCCTCTGGCATCACAGTGGGACTTTGAATGTTGTATTTATAAACTGCCACCAACACATCCTTACTTGTTCTACCTTTAATTCAGCTCAGTCCTTAAAAATAGCTCTGTGCTCTATATTCAAATCCATGTAACGCCATTACGCTAGCAAAAATCCAAGATAATCTTTTTTACAGTCTCAAAAACCAAAGGTGCCCAGCTATTGGTCAAGTCATCAAAGTTCTCTGACCTATGTAAGATCCACAATGTTTGAGCCTATTTAGCCTCCGGCCTTTCAGGTTCAGCCAATCTTTTAGTCATGGACGCAACACTACCAAATACTTTAAATGAATAATTCAACAGGTGAGTCGCCCTATTAGGGGGAACATAACCCATTGGTATTCAGAGGTCACTTGGTATGGCAGAAGGAATCAGTCGCCACCTGCTTAATGAATGACAATGACAAGGCTTGACTTTTCCCTACATTGTAAAGTGATCTTGCCCTTACGTCTCTATAAAGTTCACCGATTGCTATATTTTACCCTTGTGGCCTGTTAAGTTTCAGTGCTGGGGCAGTTTGGGACTGTGGATGTAATGTGGGTTGCTCTCAGTGGGATTCCCAAGACTCCAACACATCAAAATAGATGACTCAGAATCTCCCCCAGTCCAGTTATTAGGCTTGCTGACTTCTCCTGCAGTTCCCTGCACAGCAAAATCAGTGTGCTTTTTGCATCCCTTATTCAATAAAGAGATTCTTTTAACTTGGTATTCATCTACAACCCACTTCTCTTATTTCCTGACTCCAATTCTTCTCATTTGCTTTCGACTTAAATGCCATTTAGTTTTAGTCATGTTCTAGTCATCTGAAATGTTTTAGTCTTAGTCTGGTTTTTAGTTGACTAAATATCATATGATTTTACCAAAATCTTAACGGGTTTAGTTAAAGTGTAATACATTGTTTAAATGTTTTTCCAGCATTTCCAAACTCATTTGGAATAATCCATTATTCTGTTATGGAACAGTACTGAGGTTTGAACACGCAATACAGACACAGATTTAACTGTTGTGATATGAAACATCTGGTGATGTAAACATCACATTAAACTGCTGGGATGGGCAAGCTGATGGGTTGTGCAAGCTCTTCCTTATACTGTCTGATCTGTTGCCTGGTGCTGGTTGTGGAGTTCCTCTATCTAGACCTTGTTGTGCAGCATTTTGAAAGAAACCTAAAAACTGACTGTTTTGATGAGGACGGTGCTGCTTCTGGTTCCTCAATATTCTCCCCTTCTGCATCATCTTCAGACTGATCCTCATGTTGTGTGTGTGGCAAAGCGGATTTCACCACACACTCCCCTGCATGTTTCAACAGTTCCTGGATATAGTCATCAACCAAATCGACAAGGGTTTTTTCCTGGGCCTCCGCTGGCTTAGGGGGCTAAGACGCCTATGTTCAGCACATCTCTGCATCATGCAATTGGGTGTTCGAATCCCAGCTACGCCGTTTCAAAAAACGACCAGAGGTCCATAGTTAGTGAGTCATAATTGGCTATGCCTCACATGGGTATAGGGGTTAGGTTGGATAAAGTATTCTGGGTTCACTAGTGTCCCCCTCTGGGTCATCCAGGCCTCTTGGTTAAGTGAAGGGAAAGTACTCTGCTTCATTCTCCTCTGACGGCCAAGCACTGTGCTTTCCCCACCAGACCATGATGTGTGGACTAGTGAGGGCTAGTGGTCATGTGACTTGGAGGAGACACATGCCACGACTTCCTCCTTCCTGTCGACATTCTAGAGGGGCTTCAAAGCGACAGATTCAGCCATAGGCATCTCAGGGAATTCGGGTGGGAAAAAAAGGAGAAAACATAACAAGAAAAACAATAAGGGTTTTTTCACAGTACGGTTAACAAAGCAGGCAGCTGCTCCAAGTAGTGAGAAGTTTTCATCGGTTGAATCCAAGAGCTGAGCAGAATGCTGGCTCACGTTTCCTTTCATTCTCTGTATGAGAGAGGTAAGGTCTCGGTAGTGAGTGTCCTGTTCAAAGTCAGCAAGGTGGCTAAGAAAAGGAAAGAGGGCATGAACCCCGAGGGACATGGACATGGTGTCACTCTGGAGGGTTTTAGTATGTTCTGCAAAAGGCAGCGGTAGGTCACGCAATGACGCAAGCTTTTGCCACTCACTAGGGAGCAAGCTGTCCCATCTGTCATTTGCGATTTGGCAGACTGAGCCTTTGACTTTGAGGAGTTGTGTGACCATGTTGAATCTGCCTGACCAGCATGTGGAGCAGTCATTTACAACAGTAAAGCCACACTGGTCCAGTGACCTCTGTGTTGGAATAGATGACCTGCAAAAGAACTCTACCACTGACCTTTCTTTACCAAGGACTCTCTGGACACTTACCTTCTTCTGCACCATCTGGACCACAGGTTGTAAGGTATGCACCACACAAGGTGTCCGGTCTATATCCATGTCAGCAGGATGATACCTAATAACAAGAGGAAGACAGCCAAATAAGTATTAATGATAAAAAAAGGTTTCTATATTAACCCTCAAAATATTAATGTTGGAAAAACATTTACATGAGATTACACAGTAAGAAAAATTCTCAAATACATCACTATAGCAGACAGTCCTAGCATCGGTCTCATATTCATGTGATGATTGACTGTCAAGTAAAAGAATAACAAAAAACTAAAGTGGCTCACCGCTGTTCTTCGATTTCAGAGTCACTCTCCATCATGGGGTCGGGGGAGTCTTCTTCAGCGCTGGTTTCTTCTCCTTCTGCAGTGGTGTGTTTGAAGGCTGCCCCCTTGTAACTCCCATTGTCTGTTATCACTGTAAGGATCTTCTCCTTTGGTATGTCCCACTCTTGCCTGCATTTGTCCACACAGACCATGATTGACTGTGCAGTTTGTAGGTGGGCTACATGTTCAAGTGCCAGCAACATGTGTTCAGGTTTGCTTTGTTAAACACAAAAGTAGCATGAAGTGATAGTGAGGAATGAAGCGGTCAGTCCTTTTTTTGTCCACAAGTCAAGGCCTGTAGATACGCTCCTGGTAGCAGCCAGTCTCTCTTTGAATTTTTGTCTTTCATCTTCATACTGTATGTCAATCAGATTGCTTATTTTAGTTTTCTTTGGAAGTCAGCCTCTTAGCTATGGTCTCCATCATTAGAACAAAGTCGTCATCTTCAATCGTTGAGACTGGTAATCTTGTGCCCCCAATCCCTTTTGCGTCCTCCGTGGTCTGTTGTGAGTTTTGTACTTTGAAGCACTGTAGAGATGATCTGTTGGGACGTACTTATTTGCACTTAGCCCGTGATCATCCTTGTCATCGGAGGTCTTCTGTATCTGTGTGGGTGAATAAGGGGGATAAAAATCAAGGTCTGATTTTTCCTTGTTCTCATCCACTCCCCTCTCTCACTCATTCACACACAGCCCCAAGTTGACTCTACATTTCTGCTGCTTTCTCCCACCACATCCAAGAACATCAATCATATATAATACACTATCTTCAGACATGCATTCTTCTTTTTAACACGTTTGTTTCAACTGTGAAACTTTACATTCAGCATATTCAGTGTGTCAAATTATTTTTTAATTTATGATCCAACATTAGGGCACCATAGCTCAGTGGGTAGAGCGGTCGCCTGGCAATCGGAAGGTTGCAGGTTCGATCCCCTGCATACAGCATGTTGAGGTGTCCTTGAGCAAGACACTTAACCCTTAACTGCTCCCCGAGCGCCATATGTTGGCAGCTCACTGCTCCTATACAATAGGTTGGGTCAAAACTGCAGAGAAATCTAAATTTCCCCTTGCGGGACTGATAAGGAATCATTATTTTTATCATTATTATTAGGAACTCTGTCTTTCTGGATGCTCAATAATCGAGGTAAGGGGATCACAAAAAATTTCAATTGGGTCCAAAGGCTGTATGTAACAAAAATGTATCACTGTATTGTTTATGAGGGCGGGGATACTTGCAGTCAGCTCAGACTGAAGATGTTACCTGTTTGAGTGACAAAATATATCTGAATAACTTCTGATCAAGTTGAACCAATTTACCTCTTTTGTGATTTCCTTACCTGGATTATTGAGCATGGATCAAGATACTCCCAGTTTATGCTCCTCCAGGTGGTGAGAGTCAAACTTTAAATACTGATCGGTATGTGCTGGTTTATGGTACACATTAACAATCAACCGTCCCCCATCACCAATCTTAATTTCACAATTCAGGAAAGCCAACACATCATTTTTAACATCCTCCCTGGTGAACATAATGTGGTTGTCCACAGAGTTAGTGTGCTCAATGAAATGTGGTACTTCCTGAGACTGTATGTTAACCCAGGTGTTGTCCACATATCTAAATAAATAACTAGGAGGTATCCTTGGATATGATGTCAGAGCCTTCATTTCTACTTCCTCCATATACAAGTTGGCCACTATAGGTGAAACCGGACAACCCATAGCACACCCATTCTTCTGCCAATAGTAATGCCCTTTGTATAATAAATATGTGGCTGTGCCTTCAGTCCACATTCTATGATTTAGTCATAGAATGCATGACATGCATGCTGGGGTTAATACTCCTGTCTCCGCCCCTGTGCAAGGCAACAGGAAAAATAACTGGAGTTGGTCCCTGGGCGCTACAGCTGCTCACTGTTCCTATACAGTAGGATGGGTTAAATGCAGAGAAAACATTTCATTATAAGTATGTACAATGACAAATAAAGCATCAAAAAGACCAGACTAGTGACATGAGGTGTGTTAATAGTTCAACAGACTGATTTGGTTGTTAACCGCTTTCACCTTGCTACAATGGGAAGCTACTACTTTGTTGCCTCTAAATATGCTGTAAATTTTAAGGCAGCTTTGATCTGGTAAGGTGAGGTAACGAAGGAGGCCTCTTTACAAGTATTTTGATGGTCAAAGTTAACCTATCCAGAGAGGGAATCCAAAGCCCGGTTTCCTGGGACCTCATTTGGCTTCAGCTCTCTCCTTTTGGCAGTTGTGTTCCTCAGACTGATGAATGAAGGGAGAAATTCATCCCATGACTAATTATTCATCTCCTCTCCAGAGCGGTTGTCTGGGGGCTGACAATAACATGAGCTCTCTGCTCTGACCAAGTAAAATGTAAATGTACTTGTTTTTATATCGTGAACAAACTGGGTTGATGAAGCCAAGTGGACAGTCTCTTCTTTTTCAGCTCACAACTCTTTACAGCAAGAAGGCTCAAAGTGAGGCCCACGGACCACGTTTGGCCATTGATATCTTCTATCTATCTCCGTTCTCATTGGGCGAAAGGCGGGGTACATCATGCATAGGTCACCAGTCTATCACAGGGCAGAGCAGTTAGGGGAACAGTGTCTTGCTCAAGGACACCTCGACACGCTTCTCTGCAGGACCGGGGATCGAAACTGCAAAGCTTCTGATCGCCAGGCGACCTCTCTACCCAGTGAGCCATGCCGCCCCTGATATCCTTTATCCGCCCTAAAAAGCTTCAGACACAGTAATAAGATAAGACAAAATAAGGTGTTCATTACAAAGCGTATTGACAAACATCACGATTACTTCGGATCATAGAAGGCTAATGTCTTCATCACTACATACACTCCATCCTTCTTAATGTGATCCAACCCAGAATTCTAATCATTGCTATCTAACATTTTATATAAAGTGTAAAACCCATTGCAGACAACCCCACCCTGCCAAACCTACCTACAGGAAAGTGTTTCTCCGATCATCCGCTCAACTTGTGAGGAAACTGATAGGTCCACTTAGCACAAAGAGAAAGCAATGAGGATACCAAGATGCTCCCTTTCACTCACTTCCTCTCACATTCACTCAGGCTCAAAACAAGCGATATCCGAGATATCGTATATAATTTGTCACCATCGGGTAGCTTATGTCAAATATGCAGGAGGCTTGTGTAACTTCCGGGAGAGGTGGGACGTCTGCTATTGTCGCACGAGTGCTGTCAGCTCATTAGTAAACAGTTCCTAGCTTTGTTAAACTGACACTATTGGACCAACGTGACGGAGATGATCTAAATTATGAATTTAGCTTAATGTGGTTTTAAATATTGATATTTCCTAGACCACACATTATCACATATAATTTCATTTATTAAAAAACTGCATATATGGAATTGTTGTTTTACTCGATAGTCTGCTTGTCTGACGGAAGCGGATGCGTCATTAGTGTAGCAGATGTCAACTAGCATGGGCTGGCTGACAGCAGTACATGGACCTGTGAACGGCAGTGATTACGACCTCGGCTACATCCGCACGTTTCGAAACACCGACACATGCTTGGGTGGAACTATGTTACCCCCTACCCAGGTCTCACCTGCCCAAACGGTGGGATACAGATCCCTGGAGTGTTTCCAAACATGTATCCTCCACACGGTCCACATGGATAAAGAAACCAATTATTAGTGGTGGAGGAAATCCACGATTGTCAGCTTTGATGGCTAGAGCTGCTAACACACAGCAAGCAAGTCCCAGATGTCGGTCCTTGTATATGAAGTTTTGTTACATGTGCGTTTCTGTGGATTTTATCCTGGTGTTCCTGTTCACTCCATTCAAGTAGAAGCTTTATTTATTTTTCTTTGTGCACAATGAACAACGAAATGAAATATAATGAAACTCGTTCTCTGCATTCAACCCATCCCACTGTATAGGAGCAGTGAGGGGTTCAGAAGCTTGCTCAAGGACACTGACACAATTTCTGCAGGGGCCATGGGTCAAACCACTAATCCTCCGAATAGTACACAATCGCTGTACCTCCTGGACCATGCCACCCCGCATCTTTTGGCCCCATTTGGCCATAAAACACACATACATAGGTAAAGTGAAGTTCTGAATTGAGGATAAGCTCATCTGAATTCTTCTATGTTGGTTGTGTTTCCCCACCAGTCTGTGTGGGTGGGGCTCTCGCTCTCTCCTGGCTCCTGCTTCACCTCCACATCTGTCTTCCATTTGCTCAGCAACCCAGCAGAAAGAGAACCCCAGCTCTTCACCAACTCCTCGCCAGATTGTCCTGCCAACCTCCTCGGTAATCCCTCCCTTGGCTGTGCCGGCAGCTTCTGTACTTGATCACAGAGTGTTGAATCAGTTCATGTGGATACAGTGTCTGAGAGAAACATTTCATTTCTCAATCAGGAGACCTCTTCAGTCTGAGCTGACTGCAGGCCTCCCCACCCCTATAAACTATACAGTTGACTAATGACTGATACCAACAATGTTCATATGCAAACTGGCCATTGGCTGGAGTTCCAATGGTATTGTGTATTGTACACAGAGTTTTGAGGAATGGTTGCAATCACATGATTGTAAAATGGTGACAAATTACTCCTACCGCCCCCCCCTTTCAGGGATGGTTGTTCCTTGTTTACGCAGATGGCCTCTTTGACCCCCCCCATTCAAATTAGTCTCCTCCCTTTAAAGGATGTGTACATCTTCCTAGAAAGAGTGGTCACTGGTCTGTGGATGGGTGTGCACTGCACAGGCCTGACCATTAGTTCTTCTTTGTTGAACTGATTCAACTTTTTTAGTGATTTTCTCACCTGAATTATTGAGCATGTATGAAGACCTTATACAGTTGAGTTTAGTGACTCTACTCTCCCATGTCAAGGATTTCCTGTGTCCTTTTCCCAAGTGTGTCTCCTCCTCCACCCGGGCTGCTTGAGCCTGTCAGCCAGTTTTCTTACTCGTCTGCCTGCCTACCCTCAGTTGACTGCTCATCTCCACCACCACAACCCTTTTCCATTTATCCTTCAATGAACCCACTTTCCCCACAAAAACTTCATCCTTGTCTTTATTTGGGTCTAGAAACATGCCTTTAGACCTGTCATGGAGTATCCAGCTGTCCAGGGTGTCTCCCTGCCCTTCCCCCAGTGTGACCCTAAAGTGGATTAAATGGGGAAAGGAGGATTAAAGTATATATTCAATCGATTTCTCATAATATACACCTGCAGGCCTGGTAAAATTTGGGTACTAAACTCGCCTGTAGGCTGAAACTTACAATAGTTTCAGACAACGTGGACATGCAGCCTGAGATATGGAATAAAGAGAGATCCTCAGCACTATGATCCGACATTCATTTATTCATGGTAAAGCGAAGTGGAGAGGAGCTACAGCTCATTTGGGTTAGAGAGCAGAGATGACAGGAAGAAGAAAGCCTTGGCTGAGCTTAGGAAAGAGTGAAGGAAAAAGTGGAGGAGTAAATCCCTCACTTGCTCTCTCACACACATCCTTCGATAAACCCATCAGCCAAGGAGAACAAAGGCTGGAGTCCTGGGGCTCCATATAGACTGGGATCAAAAGGAATCTCCTCCTGATCCAAATGGCGTTTGAAATATTTTATAATTGCCAGAGTGCTGAGGTAAGGCTTGAATAAGATGTGGCTCAAGAAAGCATGGATCAGAGATGAACCATCATCATCAGGAAGAAGAGCACAATTGTGAGCATGAGCTTATGTGAAGATTTGTTTCTATGTAGATATGTATGTATGTATTTTGAGTTATGTTTGTGTTTTCTAATGCCTAATTTATCTCTACTCATGTATTGATTAATTTATACTAAGTCAAAGAGATCATTAGTACTAGTTGATGTTCTCCTACTATGCTTTCCACTTGCTGCTGTAACACCGCAATTTCCCCCTGCGGGACTAATAAAGGAATATCTTATCTGAATATAT
>OMLC01096121.1:0-11279 GCA_900302585.1 Regalecus glesne | reverse complement strand
TTACAATCGCGCGGGACAGATTCCATTAGCGCTATCTGAGACGGGGCGCGAGGAGCAGGCGGCAGGCGGCGGCGCGCGCCCTTATCAGAGAGAGAGAGAGAGAGGGTGAGCTCCATTCCTCACTAGAGCACCGCCCGACGTCTCTAATCCGCCGGGCGGGATGGGACACACACACACACACACACACACACAGGCACACACATACACACACGGGCACACACACACACACACACACTTGAACATTTTGTTGGTCCTCATATACTAAACTCCAGGCTACACACAAGAACACACACCCACACCGATGTGCACATACACACCCCCACGGATTCACACACCACATTCGTGACTCTCCCATTTCACACCGAACGATCAAAACAGTCGCAAATTTGTGAGAAGGAAACGAAGGAAGCTGAAAGGGCGAAGAGGAGGTCGTCTGAGACACATCTGACAACAGCCGTCAGAGTTTCCTCTCTGCCTCAGGCCTCCCACATGCAGCCCCTTCCACTGGTCTGCCGGGTGTCAGGGGATTTGTAATGTGTCAGTCATGTTGGTAGAAGGTGAAACTGAGACCCTCACTCATGCTGGCTGATCTCTACCCCCCCCTGCTATTGCAAACCCCCAATGAGAAACACACACCCACATACACATACACACACATACACACACACACACACACACACACACAATGCAGGCTGTTCTATTTCATCTATTATTTTGACCCGTGCTTTGATATTCTCTCATAAGGAAGATCATGAACACTTTATTCTTCTCTTATGTATAAACATAAAATGCCTCTTCGCCCCTGTTTGTATGACCCTCCTATAACCCTGCTCGTCTCCCCCTTTCTCACATGTGAATCTGGAAGTGTCCCACTTGAACCCCCGCAGCATCCTCATCCACATAGTTATTAACCCCTTGACACATAAATCCAAGGGTATGCGCGGGTTTGATATTAGGTAGGGGGGCGGCGAGGGAGAGGGGGTAATCTTTATGTAGTGGGGGTCCTTTTTCACGCGAGATCACTTCATTTGAATAGAGCGGAACACTTTGATGTCTTCCGTCTGCCTGGCTCCCTCCATCTCTCCTCCAGAGCCCCTAATTCGGTTCATGTTGCCCCCCCATGTGCCCCGGTGATAAGGTGTAATGAGAAATGTCGTTGAATGACTTGTACCTGTCAAGGATGCTAATTGTGTGTGTGTCCGATGCACCATCAATCTGCTGAGAGGGGGGGGAGTCTGAGGGAAGAGATGGAACTAGTTAAGTGAGTTGGGGGGGGCAACAGTCAAGAAGCTTGCAGCACCAAACACCACCTGCTAACGCCCACAACCCTCCATCCACCCACACGCACACCGACGCAGAGTAATGAGGGGAAATACCATCTTCATTAGTTGTCATTTGCAGGGAATTATGGCGATGCTTCCTCGGAGCTGCTATTGGTCACGCTGTGGAGCTGGAGCAGCGAGAGCAGTGCCGGCAGAGGAAGAGGAGAGGGGACTTTGAAAATGACACAGGCACCGCGGAGCGTTTTTCTCCGGCTTCCTTTAAGCAGCAGGAGGCAAGGAGACTGCCACGGGCAAGATGGGAATATGAGAGCCACAGGTCCCCATCAAACCCTCCCTAAAAATACCACTTAAAACTAGGGCCGCTTTCTTACGTCGTATCACTCAGCTCCTCTAAAGGAGAACAGCTTTCACACAACCCTCACAATATAAAATATGGGAGGTCGAAAAGGGCGAGAACATTGAAATACGTGCACATACACACTAAAAAGGCACACGTGCCATTTTCAGGTGCGGATGTTTTCAATATGTATATGCAGGTATTTCAATGTTTTCACCATATTCAGCCTCCCGTGTTAAAAAGAGTGGTGGTTCTAAACAATGGGAGGAAGGGAAACAAGATAATGTCTGATAAGGTGAGGTAAGGTAAGATAAGGTCAAATAAGATATTCCCTTATTAGTCCGACAAGGGGAAATTGGCATCGTGACAAAGCAGCGAAGTGGAAGGTGGAACGGAGGAATAACCACAGACATACCATGCTCAGCAGGGGGTTGTATGGAAGGGAGGGCGGACAGCATCTATGCGGCCTAGCTTGGTGAGGTGTGTGCGACGGTCAAGTGGGACAGATACACATCCCAGGCTGATACGTCCTCCAAAGCCAGTGTAGCTCAGCGGCCGTCTGAACCTGACCTAATGGAGACACATCACACGGAGGGAGGCTTCTCCTTCTAAACAGCTATGCGTGGTGACGACTATGGTGGTGGAGACCACTCAGTCAGACACAAGATACCTCCGGATTACCACAACACCCCCACCCCCCAGCTAACAGGATAACACAGCATAATAAACTGCATAAAATAATCAAACTTATTAAAACTCTTAACCCTCATTTAGTACATTCTTTTCAGCTTACGTATACCAGCGCTCGCTGTTAGCCGGGCCACAAAAGAGGATAGCGTGCTAAGACAAGAACACAGGACAGCAGCTTGTGACGCCTTAACATTGGCTTTAATTGGATTTGTAAATTGTGTGGCTAAATGGGCACATTCTGCGTGTCTCTCCCCGACTCGGTGAAGTAAGTGTATGAGAGAGAGAGAGAGAGAGAGAGAGACGACTCAAAGTTCATTAATCGTCTCTGGCCCCCATCTTAATTAAAGTTTCCCAGTGTTTGTAGCTAATGGGTGGATTGATGGAACAATGGTGAGAACAGCCCCCGCCATGCTGAGAGTCAGTCCACAGAGAGCCGTGGAGACCGGAGGAGGATTTGAAAGCCACTGATCACACACATGCATGCACAGATACACACACACACACAGGGACACACAGGGACAGGCGAGTCCCCTTCAAACTTCTCCGTCACAGATACCCATTACTCCCAAGGAGGGCTTCACATTAATTAGCTGGGATCAAAACCTACAAATCCCTCCAGTGAGAATTCAGCTGTTTTACTGAGCCCTGCCTCCACCATCTATCTTCACTGTCCCCTGACGTACCACACACACACACACACACACACACACACACACTATAAAGTAGAGGGTACTTCATCCATCTTTTCTATTAACATGTCTAGTTACAGACCTGCCCCCACCCCTCGACCCTCTTTAATCTATAGTGTTCTACAGTTGCTCACTCAGCCCATATTCGTTTCGGCCCTCTCTATTGCTTGATTCACATTTTGGCCCGATCAAGTCTCGGCAAGCTGATCCGTGGCCAAAGGCCACCACACACAAGGGGGTCAGTGTGTACTTGTGAGGCGGGGAGACAAGTTTCCTGTGGAAATATACCAACACAGGATAATCACACTGCTGCGGACTGATCAGAGAAGAGTCTGTCTGACTGGTGACAGGAGATTGCCCTCATCTGGAGTGTGGATGTACTGTGAAACACCTTCTGACACAAGTGTCACATGTGCAGTGTCCCTGTTTATGTGGGTGGGGGTCCTGTCAACTGAACTTCATTCCAATAAATCAATAGAGGAGATTTGGAAAGAGGATGATCTACAGCTGCTGTGATTTCACTCACTGTAAAGTCAGTGTGCCTTGCCTCTTTTTTATACCAAGTATGAATGCCTCTGTGTGTGTGTATTGCTACTACAACAACTACTGCTAATTCTACTACAGCCATTCCTACTACCACTATTACTCCTACTACCACTACCACAGTCCATTATCCAAATGCTGTCAGGAGAGTTGGACATTCTAGATTGACCATAACAAGGAAAGTTATACTGAACTGAAGAAGGCATGGCTGGACGATGAATGAGCAAAAATGCTATTAGCTAAATGCTAGCTGTGATAAAGGAGGAAGTCAGCCTTGTCCTGTGAATAAAAATATATGCCTTCTCTGTATCTAAGATATATATTACAATTAAATGTTGTCCATACATTGCGTCTGTTTTTTGTGACTTCTAGAGAGCCCGGCTCTCCATCCTCCTCCTCCCTCTCTCTCCTTCCGGAAGAGATTAGCTGTCGTGAAGATACCCATGAAATAGGTTTCATAATCTTTGAATGAAGGGGGAGTAAGGAGAAAAAAACCGACCTCGTCCTCCTGGTTTGAGAACGAAATCATTTCGGAACAAACTTTTAAATAACGCCTCTCTTAGCTCTTCGGTATAGCAGGAGACGTGTTGAATGGGTCCAAAAGGAACCATCTCAGTCCACAGGTGTGCGGCGTCTTGCATCAGGTTGGCGTGGCGATGGCCATGGCTGCCAAAGCCGCTAATCACACTGTGAGACGAGTTACGGAGCTGACGCAACCCAACGAAACTCAGAACATGGGTGTGCTGGTGAAGTGCGCCCTCTGGTGGGCAGATGCACGATTTACTAATCACATACAAGTCGAAACGGTTCATCCGGGCACTGCATTTATGATTATATCCAGATGAGTTGATAGAACTCTTGTTGTGATTTCCTTATCTGAATGATTGAAAATTCATAAATAATGAGTTTACTAATATTATTTTAGCATTGTAGTAGATTAATAGGCTGCAGCATGACTCCGTGACTAATTTTGGATAAACTGTTGCCAACGGATGGATGGATAGATGGATGGAGTAATAGAATATAATTGTTTTATTTGCCACTCGACCAAGACCAGTGGATTTTTTCCCTGTATTTAACACATCCTGTTGTATAGGAACAATGAGTATCAGATTACAAGTATATCATAACCCATTAACTCAAATTAGTTTCTAAAAGATGACCCTCTCCCATGTTTCCCCTCCTCTGATCATAAAATTTCTCCTCACACCCAGGGGCACACATACATTCAATTGCACAACCATGCAAATGTGAACTTGTACATTCACAGACACACGCAGTCACTCAGGCACACATACATCAAGTCTCACTCTTCATTTGTAGATTGACATCAACCTGTTTTCCATTTCATTTCCCCATCTTAAATACTGAGTATCTGTCAGATCTGCTATTTTCTTCAAGTTTTACTGTCAAATAGCTGAAATCCTATGGCTCTATAATACAACTAAATACGCAGGCGTGTCTATAACAGGTTTATTGACATGTGTATAGCGATTGTCTGTGCACCAGAGCGTTACAGAAAGGTATGATATAAAAGTAATACTAAACAGTTGTACATGTAGTGTAGTCTATCAAGGAATGTGTTACAACTTTGACAGTATCATAGGAGTAAGCAAATAAAAATTTGAATTCAAAGAAAGTGGAAGCCGTCCATCAGGCCTGAAGGGCAGTAAAGTACATAGAGGACCACAGAATTCAAGAGTGCACCAATACCCAACATGGCCACCTGTAAGATTTTCAAGCAATGAGGCTAAAGTAGGATAGAGGTTTTCTATTGTCTGAAGTATAAAAAACAAACCAAGTCAAATGTTTCTCTACAACTTCCTTGTGATGGATCTCTTTATAAAAATGATTCATATTTCTAAAAAACGGAATCCATCTATCCTCTGTTAATAGTTCAAGTACTTCCATTTCAACTCAGCTGACAGTCAGACTGACATATTGAACAGTAGAGATGAAAATGGGTATTGGTGCACATCTGTCAAGAAAGGAAAGGGATAAAATAGGATCATTTCATTTTTACATATGGGCGATTTCAATCCCATGATTGGTTTAAAACAGGCCTCAAGTACAAGGATACCAAAGGAAATCAGAGATTCACATTAAAATGACCTGTCATGTCAAAAAACAAAACAAATTAGCCCAAAGGGTGCTGCAACCATTCCTTCCATCCACATGCCAATGACGATACAATGTTATACATCATGTCTTCAAAAGAAGGATCCACTGGGGCAGACTCCAGAGGTTTTGGTGTGTTTAGTATAAAGGGCAGCTTATGCAGATGTTTTCATATCTGGGTTAGTGAACCTGTTCCCCTGACGGCAACAACAACCCTATAATTACTACCCGTATGTGAAGTATAGGACTGACCTCTCTGACCTGGTGTGTGTTCCCTGTAGCTACGCAATGAACAAGGACACCCTTTCAGATCTTTACGTCCCGTTCAAAGTGTGGAAATTCTGCCCTGTGTTCAACTAAACCGCTGACATGACCTCGGTGATGTATATTGGCCAGCCTTGTTGCATGGCTGGCCGGTTGTCCACCTCAAATTTCTGAGTAACGTACGAATCCTGAGCTACAGTAACTAGCAATGCTGCCTCATTTGACCACAACCAAGTGTTTCAATTTCACATTCAGGTTCAAAAGGACTTATCTTTTCTATTGTAAACATGTTCAGCCAGTGAAGGTCTTGCAGGGATGAAATGTCCCAGTTTCTTTCGTCTAAATACAAAAAGGAAACAGTTGTTGATATGGTCAAATTCATGCAGAGAGGAGGTTAAGTGGAAAGTATTAGCATAGTTGTCAAAAGAGAGAATTCCTGGTTTCTCATTCATAGACCTCACACATCCGTCAAGTATAAAGGGGGAGGGTGTTTTTCCTGCACTAGTCTTCCAAAAGCTGAAACGCTGTGATTGTGGCGGCTGAGGACTCGGAAGACATCTCGGCCTACTATCTCTTCTCACCGAGGGGAAATAACACTCTTCGCATTGAAATTACAGTTTGGCAATCCACCGTGCAAAATCGTGAGAGAACGTGTCGGTATGCATATGGGTATAGAAAATGTGTATTGTACATACGTGTACATTCAGCACATGCAAGCTAGACTTAATTTCACGTGGGTGTGTAATATCAATTGTATGTCTTCCACTCTTGAGGCTATCACTGACACAATTTGACTGTAATCAAGCTACACCATAATATTCAGTTACAAAAATAGTATCACAATATAGACAATTCAATATGAGCACCTGGGAAGGCTTAATATAGCCTGAGTATTTGGCTACATTCATTGTCAGGGCAATGTTTATGGTTGTGTGGAGTGTGTGTGTGACACAGTGTTGGCATTAACTTCTCACTCAAAAGCTCTCCTAGATCTACCACGCAGTAATATCCTGAAACACACAGAACTTGCTTACACTGAGAAAAAACAGTCAACTAAAACAACTGTCAAATAGAAAAATAGTTTTGTTTTAAACACCAAACATCTAAAAGAATCCCCTCCCCGGTTCCCGAAAATAAATTCCTCCCCATTTCCTAACAAAATAGTTTTCTTTGAAATGAAACAAGTTGTCTTTTGAGGTCATGTAAGGTCATACCACTTGGCCATCTGCCACACTCCAACATAGACCCTGTGTATCATAGTACAGTCACAAACCAGAAGTGTGTTCAAATTAACGCAGTGGCAATATATTTCTCATGGTGTCTGCCATCATTTGACAGGGATCACTAGTGTGTTGTGCACTGGCACCTGTTGGCATCCCTGTCCGACAGCCTTGAAATGCAAGTTGTTCAGTTTCTCATCTTGAAATTGGAGCATTGAGGCTCAATTTACTTTAACATATACACAGATCCTTGGTCCGAGACCCCAGCTGAAAGATATTTCAGTTGAACACGCCACTGGCTGAGCCTTTCCCAGCCGTTAACCTTGACCAGACTCATCTGAAGTGATCTGTGCTCCATCACTTGGCTAAACATAGCACAACAGCTTGCTTATCTGAGGAGGATATTGCATGGAAGTGCTATTATTGCTTTTTGAGAGTTACGAGGTTCATGTCACCCTAGTTTATAGATTCAAGTTATAAACTAGGCCTTTTCTACTTGAAAATCTGTATGAGAACAGGTATGCTCCCCACCCTATATCCACATCATTACTGATCTCTCTTAAATCCTATTTCATCCACCTACTTAGATATATAATAATGAGGAAGAAACAGGGGAGAAGGAGTCTTAACCCTGCATTCAGCAGCACAATGTTGGGCAACTTTTAGACTGAGTGAGGAACAAACATGCTTCTCTGACGTGTGACAAGTGGTGTCAGATCCTCTCTATCAAAGACTGTTCAATATTGGGTATTGTTTAACTTCTGCAACCTGTATAAAGGGTTGAGCCATCACTCTGCTGTTAAATTATTATATTTTGTTAGTGGTTATTACGGCGCTGCCAGCAGTGTGGAGGTTAATCAACAGGGCCCTGGAAGATGAGCCTTGTCCAGCCGGGGGAGCTCAGAGCAATGGAACAGAAGGGGCAGACAGGTCTGAAGGCATGGGTCCCATGGGGCAGCGGGGTCTCGGCCCAGTACTTGGCTGTCCTCTCCGAGCAGACATGGCCGCACGGTACAAATGCGTAGCTCGGGGCTTCGGCATCCACGTACACAGCAGGCTCACAGCCCAGCCACAGGGGCACGTAAGGACCCAGGCTCCTGCACAGGGGGCACTCTCGGCGAGTCACAGAACCCTCGCCGTCCCTCTGCTCTTCCTCTCCTTCGGACCGCTGGCCCCAGTCATGGCGTCCGTGAACATGGCCACAGGAGAGATAGACCCAGGGCTGGCGTTCTTCCAGGCTTGAATAACACATCAGCAAAATGTCAGTTTCTTTCAAGCATGCCTGAATGAGTACTGACCTCTCAGTCTTAACTTTAATTCAGATCTATTCAAAGGGCTTCTGTTGATACTATGGACATCCTGATCAAGTCTTTTTTGCCCCTGATCAGATTAAATACTGACTAACTGTCAGATATTGAATTCCTGATCTGGTATTTATATTTTTCACATAATAAAGCAGCACTGTGCCCACTTTGAGAACATTATAGTTAATAAAACCAATTCCATTTTTGCAAAGAGATATTTGACTATCTAATAGCTCTTAATAAAGAGTAATATAGCATCAAAGCTATTCAATGGTTTTCATTAATTTCTTAACAAAATATTAAGAGATATTTTACATAACTCAACACATTGGTTCTTATAAATATGAACACTGTCCAAAGAGAAGGGACATTCCAATGAATAATGGGAACACCCAACCTTCCCAGAAATTATTTATTTCTAAATGCCTTATCATATAAGTTATGCTGAACATAGCATGGTTGCTACCGCCTCACCAAACACTAGCTAGCATTGCTGACATTATAAGCTGCTGTTGGGCAGCCTTCATCATCCATTTTAAAGAAGTTCTGTGATGCTAACATTTTGGCTGCTTTTTGTCACTGCTTACTTTATAGAGCATATACTGGCTAACTGCTACAAGTTGTGGATAATGTCTGCTACCAACACCTAGATGGTGCTTATGGCAGCTAGCGTAGTCGAAATGCAATGGGGTGTGATAAAACAGGATCGGCATTTGATTGGGCTAAATAATACCGACACCGACCTCTTGGATTCAGTATTGGTTGAAATGTGACATCCTCAGTTGATACAGCACCAAAGCGTAAAACATCAAGACCAGTCAGTGTTGTGTCCTCTGTATTGTGTCTGCTTACCTGTGGCTTCGAGGTAGACTGGGGAATGCCAGAGTACTGAGGCCTACAGGGCACTGGGGCCGTGCAGCATTCAGCTCCTGGCGCAGTGCTTCCAGGTGCCGTAGGGTGGGAGCACGGAGTAGCCCCTCTCCAGTTCGCCACAGCAGAGTGGCTCCACACAGGTCCACCAAGGAGCCGTCACGCAGGGCGCTGCTCTCCCCCTCAGCCTGCAGGAGGAAGTGACATATGTAAGCCAGTAAAAGTATGTACAGACACAAGCAAGTTCTGAGTGATAACGCAGGTGAGCACACAATTACACACTTAAACCTGCACTAAAAAACCATGTGGACTGACCAATTTTCCACGGCTCGGTCCAGAGCGTGTCTCTCGAAGGGCGTAGACATCTCCACAGACAGAGATCTCCCTCCACTGGCCCTGCTTGGAATCCTCAGGGAACCCCTCAGGATGCATCACTAGGACCCCATTGGTGGTCAGGCCATCCATGTGTCCATCAGGGTTCTTCCATTTGGTGGCCTTCTCCTGTAGATGCAGTTATTGTTGGTGCGGTTTGAGCAGATGGGATTTTATGAATCTGTTTTGTTTTGGTTCATGAGTATGAGCAGGACTGAGTATTGTTGGAAATATTCTTAAACTGATACTGTTTCAGAAGCTTCAAATCTGATGTCATTTCTGAAACTCCTTTCATAGCTTTCAACTCTTTTTGTACATTTGGTACAGCGTAATTTTATTTCATGCAGCTATTCTGTTTGCCGCTTGCTTTGGTGGCAATCAAAAGGTTTCAGGTTTGATCCCCAGTCCTGTGGAAAGAATCTCGAGGTGTCCTTGAGCAAGACACGGAACCCCTAACTGCTCCTGAGCGCCATATGGTGGTAGCTCACTACTCCTATACAATAAGATGGGTTAAAACGCAGATAATTCCAGATTTCCCCTCGTGGGACTACTGATAAGGGAATCTTTAATTATTTATTTATTTATTATTAATAGAATCAATGATTTTTCAGCTGCTTCTCTCACAATACATTCCACTAAACCTAAAAAAAGAATTGGTCATTTTAATTTTAGCACTGAAGATGCTGAAGCTCTGTGTAACCTTTTGTATAATTCTAACGTCCAAAATTGGCATGGTGCTGATACACATCATTCTATGAATTGAGTACTATAATGAGAGCTGAATACACCACTTTACTCCAATCAGTTAGTCCTATACACTACATCCACTGAAACAAGCCCTCCCTTGTGAGTTAGAACCCCCCCCATTCAGCTGGTGAACTGGTCTTTGTCAGTGTGATGCATCAGCCCTCTTACCCCGAGGAAAATGTTTTTAGATGAGTCGAAACCGGCCGCGTAGATGCGAGCAGTGTAGGGTGGGTTGCGTTCACACACGATTCTGCAGGCAAAACGTGAGATGGTACTTGGGGCCACGGAGGGGTCCTCTCCTTCCTTCCCCCCTCCAGAGGTGTCTGTCACTACAAAATCGATTGGACTTTCGGTGGAGCGCCCAATCTGTGCAAGATAACACATAACAAATACTGTTAACTTTGCAATAAAAAATACTTCAGTGGAATGACATTACTGTCATCCTAAAGGAGTTCGTTTTTTATAATTTCTGGAGTGTTTTTGCTGTATTGAATGTATCTGGGTCCTACCTCTGAGCTGGTACCACTTCAACTTATTTTCATGAATATCAATTTACCCCACGGTGGGAGAGCTGGTGTCATATGGTGGACTGTGAGTAATCATGTGTGTGTGTACAAATGTAATGTAACATGCAGTTTGGGTTCCTGCTAATTTGTCCTAGCCTCTGTTTCACCCTTTTCTAGCTTTAATCATTGTCATTATCACAGACCAAAAGTCGAACCAACCTGATGAAACCTCATAACAAGATACAGATAATGGAGGTCAGTGAGAATAGTTATTAAAGCAATGATTTTTTTCACAGAACAGCAGAGACAACTGTTTAGATATACAACCCATTTGAT
>OMLC01096120.1:0-14404 GCA_900302585.1 Regalecus glesne | reverse complement strand
ACATAGAGAGTACAGTTCAACAAATACACGGAAATCAATGAACAATGGGAGGAAATAGAATAAAGGACTGATGGATGGAAGACCACAGAGAGGGAGAGCGAGGAGAGAGAGAGAGAGAGAGAGAGAGAGAGAGAGAGAGAGAGAGAGAGAACAATCACTAAGTGTTTTGATGGACGCCCACGTCCAGTCACGTCAGATAGAGACGGAGCAGGATCGGGGCACAGCTCCATCTTAATGACATAAGAGCTGCTGTTCAGTCACTTGTGGATGGATTTAATACCTACTGATCCTCCCAACAGAGACGCCTGCGTGTGTCTTGAGACTGTGGACACATTCCAAGACAAGCGTTTGGAAACTTCTGTACATTGGAGGTTAGCAGTCCATACCAGACATAATCGGTCATTTCTGTCGACTAGTTGTTCTAATATTTAATGCCATATAACCAGTGGTCCAATAAGGTGTGACTCCGTATGTGCAGCTCAGGGCTCATCTACAAGTTTGTGCTTTTCCACGGTGGGACGTTTCCACAAGGTAGGACAACTTACCCGACACCTGGGCTTTATTTGTTTCAGCTGTGCATGAATCAATGTCCTATTTGAAAAAAGGACGTTTTAATCACTCTGAGGAGGTTTTTTTCTGACCAATGAGAACCAGACCACAGTGACTCCAACTGGCTATTAGAATAGAAAATACTCATCATTTTTGTTTTTCAGGTTTTGGTTTTTCAGGCTTCTTTTTAGGCTTCCCAGGTTTTCATTATGGTTACTCAGTGAATTATATTTTAGTGTTGGAATAGCTCAGGACAGTCTAGTGATTGGAATGTTGGTGGTTTGATCCCTGGTTCCTTCAGAGAGCATGTCGAGGCATCCTTCAGCAAGACGCTGAGCCCCTTATTACTTAGGACAACAGATGAAAATTAGCCTGGTGGCTAAATCTGGTGTGTGTGTGTGTGTGTGTGTGTGTGTGTGTACACACACACACACACATACACACACAGAGACTCATTTCTGGAGTATTTTCTTTTTTCATGCACATTTGGAAACGTCTTTATTGATACACAATCGTTTACACTCTGCAAGACTTTAAATAAAGACTTGAATTGAACTCGGACCTCATCAAAGTCTTCACCTGCAAAAAATCACAACTTCCACTAGAGGAGCCAAGGGAAAATCCTTTCCATGTTTTACTCGTTCAAGGGTTTTTAAAACTGTGATGATCTAACAGGCATTTCATTCACACACTGCCCCGGTTACAAACACATCCCATTGGCTCAGTGTTTGTCTGTCCCTGGCAGGTGTGTTGCGTATTGCTGGTGTAATAGTGGACAGCCGGTCCCATGGACAGACAGGTGGTGGATCGGGCCAAGGAGGCCTTCCTCAGCGGTAAGACACAAGTTCTGGAGTTCAGGCTGCAGCAGCTCCATGCCCTCCTGAGGATGATCACAGACCGACAGACTGAGATTGTCACAGCCCTCAAACAGGACATCAACAGGGTGAGTGTGTGGAGAACAAGCAGCCAAACTGTATTCCCCTGCCAACGTCTCTCTATGAAGCCAAAGTAACCGTACGTCAGTTACCCTGAACCGTGTGGAGTGCTTGGGTGTGGACTTGGTCTCATCTTGGACTTCCCAGCTTAATAACTTGGACATGACTTGAACACGGACTTTAATTTGTTGAATTGTCTAAAATCACATGAGACGTTCTCTGATAGGAACAAAGCACAGTTTAATCTAATTTGTCATTATTTTCATTGATATTAATTCATGTCCATGAGCCAGTGGACAATTAGGATTTGGCTTTACTTCCATGGTCTAGAAAAGCAAAAGCCCAAGTAAATATAATTACATCGAGAAATTTTGACTGCTAACAATGGTATGTAATGATGTCTTTACGTACATTTGGCTCCCTAAAGCCTTGGACTTAAGTCAGAGTCCCTAAGTTTCATTGTGGGACTTGGCTCAGACTTGTCCCTGGGTTTGGACTTGTGTGACATTGAATACAAGGCTGATAAACAGGACACAGATGAGATATTTGAGGTCTATCAGTAGATGATATCATGTTATACTCGATTAGATGACTTTATTTTTCAGCCACACGACCAAGGCTGGTGGAATTTATTTTGGTACAGCATGTTAAACTCTGCAGCAAAGCACATCCATGGATAACAATAAGCATAACACATGTTATTATGAACAATACAGCCACACAATATCAGAAATAAATACATGCCGATTAGATGAATGGCAGTGTGTATGGCCGTAGCGTGTGAGGAGGGGACTATAGAGAGGAACTCGGCGTCCTGATAGCTAGTGGGAAGAAAGTGTTTAGTCTTGGTGGATGGACAGTGATCTGTAGCACCCCCAGGAGGCAGAAGAGGTGATGAGCAGGATGTGAGGGATCAGAGATGAACTTTACTTATTTTACTGTCTGGTGAGTATGTAGAGTTTCCCTGAGGGAAATAGGTTATTGTTTTGTTCTTCTATCCATATGTACCATGTTTTTCTTATTCTTCCAATTTTATCGTGAATTGCCCAGCGCATTCTCGCCACTAGGGTAGAGGGTTGCTGATTTTGGACGCCTTGTTGATGGTCGGCTGTAGTTTTTCTCACGTTTGACTGACCATACTGTTATAGATGTTGTGATGGACTTGATAATGGTTGAGTAAAACAAAGTTCCTGTTTGAGCCCATGTTTTAAAATAGCGTCGCTGTTTAGCTTTAGTGTTGCTTTTCCACTTCAGAAAATAAGGTGTGCAGACATTTTGAGGGGCGGTTGCTCCAGCCTGAAAAAGGCCACGCCCACCCAATCAGCCAATCAGCCAATTGGGGCCTGTATCAACCATCATGTGACTTCCAATTGACCGAGTGAATTACATATCCACAAATGGTTCAGGGAACACAGATTCATGGTTTGAGGGGCAGCTCAGTTAAAGAGGGCAAATGGGCTGTTGCCAGGGTCCCAATAGCACCTTGACTTCAGATTATTGCTGATTTGTGTTCCAAGGAATGTAAAAGAGTCGGTGGTGTTGATGATGTGGTCTCTGTTCATTTGTGCGGCTGCTGCATTAAGCAGAGGATTGTTGTTTATGTTGGAATCAGAACATATAATAGGGTAACAGGTGGAATGCTCTATTTAATGTTCTTATTTTCTTCCTACAGAGCCAGTATGACACACCCATGTTGGAGCTGATCGGCCTTGAGAATGAGATCAACCTGGCGATCAACAAACTGGTTGAATGGACCGCCCCACGCCCGGTGGAGAAAAACCTCTTCACCATAACAGATGAAGTGTACATCCAACCGCAACCTCTAGGGGTAGTGCTCATCATAGGTGCCTGGAACTACCCCTGGGCCCTTACTCTGGTACCTTTGGTTGGAGCTATTGCTGCTGGTAAGGGGCTTTACTGTTGTTATTTCCTGGTGACCTCATTGGTAAAATCAGAAAAGGGTAGCTGACAGGCAGTAGCCTCCCTTTTCTGATGACAGCTTTTGAAACACAGTTTTTCTAATAAGCCTCAAACAACACGGCTGTGGCTGCCAACCGTGTGTGGTGTAATGGAGTTTTCATTCAAAACAACCTGGTTTATGCCTGGGACACTAAGACAGTAGGACACAGCATCAGATTAGTTTAAAACAAATTTTCCATGATCCTGGAAAGGGAGTTTATGAGCTAGATCTCCAGTTCTGGAAAATATCTGGAACATGTTAGTATTGATAGAATATACTTAAAATATTACTGAGGTTGCAGAAAATAGTAAATAGTTTGAAAACATATTTGCACCTTTTGAGATGTGATGTGGGGCAGCATAGCTCAGGAGGTAGGGTGGGTGTCTAGTAATCTGATGATTGGTGGTTCGATCCCTTGCCCCTGCAAAACGATGTCAAAGTGTCCTTGAGCAAGACACTGGACCCTGTAACTGCTCAAGCCCTGTGATGGACTGGCAACATGTCCAGGGTGTTTCTCCATCTTTTACCCAATGAGTGTTGGGATACGCTCCAGCAGGACTCTGCGACCCGACTTCAGATTAGCGGTTGACAATGGATGGAGGCAGATGTCATGTTTATGGTCTCATTTTTAGCCAAGATCAGATATCATTAGCCATATTCTTACCCAATGAGATTTCACATCAGAGCTTGAAATTTTGGGTTATGTGTTCAGTGACTAGCTAAAAGTGACTCGATCCATTTAGAAACCTTCTGTTTGACTTTCTTTGAGCAATGGCTGCTCAAATGGGTATCTGAACGAAAGTCATGGAAAATCTCCTTGAATCGTTCTGGTGGATCATTTCCATAAAAAGAATGGGAACCCTGAGAAAAACACAGTATCTGACCTCTCTGTTCACCAGGCGCGGGTGTCAGATAATTGGCCTTTTCTTTTGAACCGCCTCAACCAAAGCTATGTGACATTTCTGTTGGCTGCAACGTGGTTCAACTTGGCAGCCCGATCAGTTGCCTGCTCCCGGCCTCCATGCAGGTCCAGTGTTCGTCGCGTGATGATGTCATCCCACTCACACACATGTCTTGATTCTCTCTCTGCAGGCAACGCAGCTGTGGTGAAGCCATCAGAGCTCAGCGAGTACTCGTCACTCCTCCTCCGGGCTCTGCTGCCACGCTATCTGGACCAGGTCTGCACATGGCCGTCATGAAAGGACATTATTCTGGGCAGTGCTTATAAAAGCAGGGCATTGTCTTAGTCCGGGCTATGGCCCATAGCCTGTGTGTGAAACCCCTGCACCACTTTGTTTTAAAGTATCTGGATTCAGAAGAGACAGACACACACAGAAGAAGACACACATAGAACCAGGCCTAAAGAATCCAACAAGCTAGTGGGAAATTAGGGTTTATAACACTAGAAGAAAAGCTTTAAAAATGGAGAACTGTGGTGTTCAGGCCTGTTCTTGTAGTCTTATCTGTCAAGTTTCAAAAGTGTTTTGCTCTTCCCTCTGAGAGGGTTGGCCATAACCGAGAGCAAGATGGTTAAGATATTTAGCTGGTAGGGGGGTCCCAAGATCAAGATCCTCCCAGGGCAAGGTTTAGCCATTTCACTCCATATATGCTGGAGGCTCAGGAGGGAGAGTAGGTTATCTAGTTTGATCCAGACTCATTCAGAAAAACTATTGACGTGTCCTTGATCAAGACACTGAACTCCTCACTGCTCCCCCAGACACTGCACCTGTCCACTGCTCCTATATAATGTGTTCCTTTTTAAAATAATTTTAATTTGAAGGTTCTTCTGTATGACGAGAGGTCCTTTTTTACATGTCACAATAATTATCCTGTACTGAGGGTGAACATGGACTTAAATGGGGCTCGGGGTATTAAGGTTGGATACCCTTCCTGATGCCACTGAGCTACTGTGGCCCCACCTCAAATCTTACTACTTTCATAACAGGTCAGTGTGTTGCTCACAAGAGACCAAACTTGTCATGTGATCTTGTGTATTTTCAGGATCTCTATCCGGTGGTGACAGGCGGCATATCAGTGACACAGGAGCTGCTGAAACAGCAGTTTGACCACATCTTCTACACGGGGAGCAGCAGAGTGGGAAAAGTGGTGATGGAGGCCGCCTCTCGTAACCTCACCCCCGTCACTCTGGAGATGGGCGGAAAGAGCCCCTGCTACATCGACAAGAACTGTGACCTCAGGGTCGCCTGCCGGTAAATACATCACATAATGAGGCGTACACCTTCTAGCCAATCAAAGACCAGTATATTGTATTGGGGTGGCATAGCTCAGTGGGTAGAGCGGTTGTCTGGCAATCGGAAGGTTACAGGTTTGATCCTCGGTCCTGAATTAAGCATGCTGAAGTGTCCTTGAACAAGACACTGAACCCCTAACTACTCCTCGAGCACCACATGGTGGCAGCTCACTGCTCCTATACAATAGGATGGGTTAAATGCAGAGAAGTCCAAATTTCCCCTTGTGGGACTGATAAGAGAATCTATTTTTTTATTTATCTCTGTGAACATAGTATACAGATGGTATCGTCCCTCTTTACAAAGCGCCCGTCACTGCACTTTTATGAGCTCCTGGCAGCACTCCATGTGAACAAAGTGCGACACCATAATTTACAGTGCTTTCCTATCTTTATGACTTCTTTCAATGCATTATCTGTATATTCTTTGTTTTATTTGCGTTGAGTATTTATAATTCTGGTGCAATCACAACATCGACTCGACCCTTGTGGTTCTCTGATGGAGAGTTGTGGTGTGTCGTAAAACTAGATGATGGTTATAAACCCAGGGCTTGCATGTTTAACTCATCATCCAATTTATGTCCACAGTCGCATCACGTGGGGAAAGTTTGTCAACTGCGGTCAGACGTGCATTGCCCCGGACTATATCCTGTGTGAACCCAGCATCCAAAACCGTCTGGTCGAGGGGATCCGACGAACCCTGCTGGTAGGTTGTCGTGATCTGCACGTCCTCCTGTTTTCCTCTCGTTTTAATCTGTTGTCATGAGCTTTATGGAGACACAGCAGCCCTCTTGTGAGAGGCTTTGGATGGTGGCATCTGCTCAGTGAGAACATGAGAATCTGTTTTCTCAATTGTAGGAATTTTACGGCGCTGATCCGAAATGCTCACCAGATTACGGCCGGATCATAAACCGGCATCACTTCAACCGAGTGATGGGTTTAATGGAGGGCTACACGGCTGTGCTTGGCGGGCAGAGCGACGTGTCCCAGTGCTACATCGGTATGAACTCTTCTCTATCCGTGAACATCTTGTTTGGCAACATTTTGACCTTTGACCCTTCACACATTCAGCACCTAGCCTTAGGGTAGAGTGGGTCTTCCAATAATCAGAAGGTCACTGGTTCCATCCCAGTCTCTTTGAAAGAGTGTCGAAGTGTCCTTGAATAAGATGCGAATGAAAACAGACCTCTCAGTCTTGTGCAGTATTCACAAGAATTACTTTGTGATCTTGCAAAATAAGGAGCCTCATTTTACACTAGATGACCGGAAACGAATCATTTAATCCACGAACATTCCCATGGGGACGCCAATAAAACCTGTGATTACACAGCAAATAGATGGAGTGTTGTTTATCATTACATTACATTACAGGCATTTAACAGACACTCTTATCCCGAGCGACGTACATCAAGTGAGCAGTTAGGGGTTCAGTGTCTTGCTCAAGGACACCTCTACGCACTTTCTGCAGGGGCCGGGGATCAAACCACCAATCTCCAATTATTAGCTGACATGGGATGGAACGTAATGGAGTCCTATGAACCTCCAAAAAGGGGGAAAAACAGCAGTACAGGTTGACAACCGTGTCTCTGTCGTTCCAGCCCCCACGGTGCTGAAAGATGTGCCCCCCCACTCCAGGCTGATGCAGGAGGAGATTTTTGGTCCCCTGTTGCCCATAGTGACAGTGAATGACATGGAGGATGCGATCCGCTTCATCAATGAGAGAGAGAAGCCTCTGGCCCTCTACCTCTTCTGCTCCGACAAGAAGGTGAGAGAGCCACCACAGTGGGAGAAATGGGATCCAATGAGGGGGATCGGCCGAGTGTTCACCAAGCCATCATTGGCCTGCGACACATGTTCAATCAAATTCAGCTTGGGTTGTCCGATGCATCTTCTCCATCGCTGCTCTCCTCTATCTCATCTTATATCAGACAAGATATTTTATAAGAGGCAACGTGAAGAAGACCAGTGACATGCTTGATGCACATTTAACATTTGGCCTCTGTGGCAACTGTCCTGTTCTCTCTCACCATAAATGTGTTTCCCCTCTGTTTCACCTTGCCTGACCTTCTACCCACCTCTTCAAGGCAATAAAAACCTTTCTGGATGAGACCTCCAGTGGAGGGGTGACGGTCAACGACGTCATGGTACATTACACACTCTGCTCGCTTCCATTCGGTGGCGTCGGTAGGATACCGTTAAATTTCATCTCATGTGTCACATTCATTAAACTGTCTTTCACGTCGGTGTTGGATAATCAGTCCTTTGACCTCGTGTCTCCTCCAGGTAAGAGCGGCATGGGACGCTACCATGGCAAGCACACCTTCGACCAGCTGAGCCACCAGCGAGCATGTCTGGTCAGGTCTTTGGGCATGGAGAGCATCAACTCAGCCCGGTACCCGCCTCAGAACGCCCAGCGAGCGCGCAGGATCAGAATGGCCATGAAGTCCCCGATGATCGACTTCTCCAAGAGGACCTTCGTCTGGGCCGTCTCGGCTTCTTTAATTGCATTCGGCCTTTTCATAACTCTGTTGGTGATTCTCCTCATAGCTGCTGGGCTCAACTGTACCTGCTGGTACTGGGAAGGGTTTTACACCTAGATGAAGTCAAGTCAATTATATTTGTACAGTCTTTTATCCCAACTTAGCCTCAGTGGGCTTCACACTAACACACCATCCTGTCCTTAGATCCTCTCATTGGTTAAGGAACAACTCCCTTAAAAAACTCTTCAACAGAGAAAAGATAGGAAGAAACCTCCAGGAGAGCAACAGAGGAGGGATCTCTCTCCCAAGATGGACAGACGTGCAATGGATGCTGTGTATATGGAATTAAATATCATTTACAGAATACAACACTGAGATAACAGAACTATAATGGAACTACAAGAGATGTGAACAATGTGATGAATGTTGTAGACATTACATTCTGCACAGTGTTTGCCTTTGTCAAGATTTCAATCCCAAAGCAAAATTTGTGCTTGCAACAATGATTTCCACCCCTTGAACCCTGAAGACATTTGACACCACAGTGCACCATCCGTTGCTTTTTCAAATTGATGGTGAGAGCCATGAAACTGCAGTCGATTTCCATGTATCTGATCATTTACATGGCTAATAGAAGGATTCTTATTCTGGTTCCCAGTCTGGGGTCCAGGTCCCCTTCAGAGGCACCAAAGATCTCTTTAAAGATCTTTTCTTTTCTGTGGTGTCCAAACTTCAAGTCTAGATTGATCCACTACTACTATTTTCCACTGCTTCCACCAGGGGTCACCACAGCAGATCATCATCTCCATCTCTTCCTGTCCTCTACATCTTCCTCTGTCACACCAGCCACCTGCATGTCCTCCCTCACTACATCATAAACCTCCTCTTTGGTCTTCCTCTTCTCCTCTAGCCTGGCAGCTCCATATTCAGCATCCTTCTCCCAGTATACCAGCATCTCTCCTCCACACATGTCCAGACCATCTCAGTCTGGTCTCTCTGGCTTTGTCTCCAGACCCTCCAACCTGAGCTGTTCCTCTGATATACTGGTTCCTGATCCTGTCCTTCTTCATCACTCCCGATCTAAATCTTAACATCTTCATCTCCATCACCTCCACCTCCTGTCTGTCTGTCAGTGCTGCTGTCTCCACACCACACAACATAGCTGGTCACACCACCCTCTCGTAAACCTACCTCTAGATTTATAAAACGGCAAACTCATTTACACAGCCTCTCATTAAAGCATCCCTGTATAAATCCACATTTAAAAAGATACATGGATTGCATCACCCTCGGCTCTCTACGCTCTTAGATGGAGTCCTCGCATGACACGTTGCACCCTGTGACCCATGTTTTCCAGGAGATAGAGAGACCAGCCTGGCACATCATAAAACGGTTTAATGGTCCTGTCTGAACAGCTAGCTAACACCCACACACACCCACCCACACACACACACACACACATGGCAGCCACATCCGTCTGTGCGTCACCGTTTCACGATGAAACATCAAAGTAAACATTTCTGAGAAACAAACAAGGGGCGAATGTTTCACCGGAGCCCCATAAGACTTCACTGTACTTTGAGAAAACACAAAGTGACATTCATTACAGATGACCTGAGGAATGTTGACACTCGCATGGGGTTTGTGTTATTTTGAGAAGTTGATATTAAATGTTTTGAAAAGGAGACGAGCCACCTTCTCCTGTTTTGCTGTGTGGAGGCCTCTGAGAAGGGAAATTTAGGAGTTGTTGCTAAATATATATTTTTATGCAACACGCTGTTTTGATTTGACCATTACTGCTGCCCGTCAGAGTCTGATGGCTTTTTATTCAGAGGATTCTGTGCGAGCAGTCTGACATGCATGGCCATAACACTGTGTAAACAGAATCCTGAACAACCCCAAACAACCACTAGACAACAAGATACACAAGCTCTCTCCCATTCCCTCTTTCTTGGACTAAACAGCCACTTTTTCAATCAACACCAGCAGGGATGCTGTTTTAGACTCTGGGCCTCCTGAAAGGATGATGAGATTGGTCCCAAACCATAATGCAATCAATTTAGTAAGCCAGAATGATGCCTGTCCAAATGTGTCTAGGGCCCAACTAAAATTCTCTTCCCCCGTATGTCAAAATGATAAAAAAAAGATTAGTTATTTCCTTTAATTATCCTTATTAAACATAACTATACTAAATATTTAGTAAACATGATGCATGTCGCTTGTTCTTTGCACCATTGAAGGAATTTTATACTCTTACTATAAACTTGCTGTTCTACAGTGGTCCTTCCTACCGACAGGCATGTGTGCAAGTCCATGAAAACCGGGATGGAATCCAGCGCTTTACCTGTACTCCCATCTATAGGGTTAGTGGTTGTGTCAGGAAGGACATCTGACAAGTCCTCATGCACACTGACCATACTACCTCCAGCATATCAGTCAAGACTCCATTTGGGATTGATTAAGGCCCAGGTTAACAATGACTTCCATTCATGCTGCACCCTCAGAGATACCAGAGGAAACTGTCAAATCTGTCATGGCGACCCCTGAGAAACGGGGAGTAACCTGAAAAAGGAAGAAGGACAAGTGAAAGGAGGGTAACAACAAAATGAAGAAGAAGAAGAAAAGTAGGAGGAAGAAGTAAATGTAGCCCTTCAATTTTACAGCATGACCTGTTCTTCCTATACTACTTTTTTTTCTCAAATCAAGATTTCCTTTTTGCATTTGTTGAATTTATCGACCAGTTACACTTACACCTGGTGGAGCCAGTCTGTAATTTTATCATTAGTCTACTGTTGTGTCAAAAACCTTAATTACCACAGCGGATGCTTAGATTTACAGAGAAAACTGGACACCGGGTGTCCAATGTTGACATCATGCCCCTAAACTCTATCATCATGAACCTTTAGTCCCCTTGTATTTGTCAAAGTCAAGTTATCCTGTACAATGAGAGGTCTGTTTCACATCTCACGGTTCGTGCCCATGTTGTGGGAGTGGACAGGGACTTAGATGCCACTTGGGGGATTAATACCGGATGCCCTTCCTGATCCCATGCGATTGGTTCCAACCTGCAACATCTGGCGTGTCAGCTACCTCGGTACACTCTACCTCTGAGCTACCCTGGCCCCTTAAAGCTATTCTTTGCAAGATGAAATGAACAAGTGAAAAAGTGATCTAGATTATAACTTTGTTTGGAGACACCACCCCCCTCATGGGACTTACAGCGGTCAACAATTTTGATTTACTTGAATTTTAGCATCATATCAAATTATGATCATTTTAAATTAAACTGGCAGAATTGCAAGATTATTTTTTCCATGTTTATAATTCAAATGTCAAACTATGTTGGTGCCATGAATGATGGCAGCCTGCAGGTGGCGGCATAGAGCCAGTGTCGTGTTGAGCGTTGCAGAAAGATGTAAATTGTGGTTGGGTCGTTGGTTGTCATACTGCACTCACAGGCCTCCAGAGCTCTGCCATGTCTATTTTTGTCTCAAAGGAACCCTTTTCAGTCATAACAGTGCATCTGATGAGAACCAGCCTCCTATCTGAAGTCTAAACAAACACTTAGGGCGAGATTATCGACTTGATCCACAGTGTTTAGACACGTAACCTTGCAGATGTTCAAGCTGGAGGGACAAATGCTGTTGCAAATCTGTGCTACAGACATGGTTCTCCAGCACACACACACACACACACTGCAGAGACAGTAATCAAGGGCTCAACGTAACCTCTTATTAGAATCAGCTAAAAGAGCCACTGTTTGAGTTGTTGAGAAAGTGATTCAGACCCACGTTGTACTTCCTCATTTCCCCGTTTGGGATGTCACTGGTTCTTTTCAACCTGTTACAGATGAATTGAATAAGGTGCAAGCACATCCCACCATGCTTCATCACATCTCACACAGGGATGCCTCCCCTATGCTTGTGAGGCCCTTCGTTGACTATAATCATTACCCGGCCCCTTAACCATGTGAGGTAGATGCATGACCTTAGCCCTTATCTTAACCTTATCCTAGTGCTAACCTTAAACCCAAATCTTAAAATACCCCCTGAGGAGGTGAAGGCTGACCAGATTGTCCTCCCAGTTGGGGACTGGTCAGACCCAGGTTGTTGAGTGTAGGTGTACCACAGGGAACAGGGAGGATTTGTCTGTCTGCCAATGACAGCAGATGGCATGGAAATTAAACTCTGTCGGCGATGCTGAGACAAAAAAGATATTTATATGAAAAGGAACCGGATGTAATGACATCTGTTTATCAAATACGGAACAGCTAAAGTCGACTATTGTCCCGATTTCCCCCATATATGTTACACGCCTGTATTAACATTATAATGTAATCCTGCTGATGATGATCTGAGAAGCTAATCAGCTAACACAGACATGTATATCATAGTACATGACACATGATACATACATGAGACAAGGGGCGGCATAGCTCAGTAGGTAGAGCGGTTGTCCGGCAGTCAGAAGGCCGGCGGTTCGATCCCTGGTCCAGCAGAAAGCACGTCCCGGTGTACTGCAGCGGATCCCCTATTGACCCTTGTGGGACTGATAAGGGAATAGAAAAATAAAAACATATTCTCTGTATATAGTCGATCTGAAGATGGCTGTGCTGTGAGAGGCACGAAACCAGAGTCAAAATCCATGTGCATGTAAACCTAAATGGCCATTAGCCTAGATTCTGATGGAGAGAGAGAAAGAGAGAGCTCCTCATACAGTATGTAGAACTTTAGAGGACAAAGCAGGGACACTTTAAATCAATACTCCACTTTATTGGCTTATCATATGACGCCTGCTATACACACCATGTACTCTGACAATCTTCCGAAAAGAGACCTTGAAATTCTATAGTTTAAGTATTAATTGGGAGAGGGTCTGCCATCGATATCAACTTATAAATAAGAACGTCACCTGCGTTTCATGTAGAGGTCTAGAATGAGAGCTCGGTTTCTTCATGTTACGAACAGTCTCCGTGTTGTTGGGGTGGACATGGACTTAGATGGAACTTGGGGGGGTTATGGCTGGACGCCCTCCTTGACACCCTGTGGTGGGTTCAAACCCACAGCCACTGGCTCATCAGTTCCTAAAGCACATGCTTTAATGCAGCCCCCTATGTCGAGGTCTAGAGTCTCTTTCTTATTAGAAATCGGTGTAAATGAGCTCAAGTGACTCATTTACATGAACCTTCAGTTCCAACATTTCAGTTTTGGCCCCCTGGGTTTTCCTGTGAGCAGGATGGCTTGCAGTAGATTCATTGCACTCGACCGGTGTTCGGGCCTCAGACACATAACTCCTTCTCTTCCTCCTGCTTTGGAAGAATGATTAAATACCGCTCCGTATTTCACACAGAAGGGTATTTGGCCCTGAAGCTCAATTTACCCTGCAGCATTTGTCAAGCCTGAGAGGTAAATGGTTTCCAGTCATGTTGGAAATGGTTCCAGTCGCAATTCAAACTGATCACAGAATGGGATTCCTCTTTCAGATCGCGTGCTTTGACCCATGACCTCATGACCCCCATGCTTTCTGGCGATACAATAGCCTCATGAAAGAAACAGGAGTGTTGACTCCCAGAGTGCTGTCAGGAATACGCAGAGTGCACACCGACAGGTTACATAAGGCAGGATCCATAGTGTGGGATGGATAATACAGAGTCCTACGTAGTGCAGGCTGGGAAATCTTGGATATAACCGGCGTCCCAGCGGGCCTGCTCTCATGACTGTTGTGTCAAGAGGGACAGGCTTAAGTTACAGAGGTGCAATGTTGTGCTGCAGTGAGCTGGTACAGCCCTGCTCACTCCTCTGTGAGGCTCGCCCATGCAGTGGTAGTAACACCAACTCAGCCATGACTGCTCCGGGCTAAAAAAGTGTAGTTTAACGGAGCAAATTGATCACTTGATGTTAAAAGATGCTCTAAAAATGTCGTGATTGATTTTCCTCCATTCTCAAGATGTGATTCATTCACCTTTTGTTTTGGTTACGTCCTGGACAAGCTTACCGTATCTACTACATCTACTACTACTACTATTACTACTACTACTACTACATCTACATCTACTACCACTACTACATATACTACTACTACTACTACTACTACATATACTACTACTACTACTACTACTACTGCTACTACATATACTACTACTACATCTACTACCACTACTACATATACTACTACTACTACTACTACTACTGCTACTACATATACTACTACTACTACTACTACTACTATTACT
>OMLC01096119.1:0-11252 GCA_900302585.1 Regalecus glesne | reverse complement strand
CACATAAGTGTGTGTCTGTATGCACAGTCCGTGCATTTTTTGTGTGTCCACATTTGTTTTCACGTTATGCATATTGAGTTAATATTAACCAATAGATAATACAAAAATAAAATAAAGGAAATTTTGAATTTTTTGCATCTCTGTGTCTTGCTTATAGACCAAGACCAAACACACAAATGTATATGTTTCTATGCTACTGTGTGGTAACTTTGCTCGTTTGTATACTCACTGCTGCTCCTCTTATGGGTGAGGGTGTCATCCAGAGAGTTAGAGCCTGAACCAATGGAGGAGCTGTCCTGGTTGTCCTGGGGCAGGACAAGGAAACCATCACCGGTCTCTGAACGGGATGAGGTCAAAGTCAAAGAGCGCATCCTCTCCCGGCTCTTTGGCTTGATCAGCTTCCTCATCTTTAGAGTGATCCAGTTCCCACGCCTAAGGGAGAGTCACATATCAGTGGTTACAAGGATGTCAGAGGAAGTAGTTTCTTTTATCATATTAGCAAAATGCAACCTCACAAAAACAAAGAACCTATAGACCAGGTTTTTTTAAATGAAGTAATGAAATTGTAAATACCTAATGCATTGCATATATAAAGGACAGTACGAGTTAATACAAATTTGAGCAAACATTTCCACCCAGCTAGTGATGCAGAGGATGTATATGTTGTCTAATAAACCTAAGCAGTTTAAAATCTCTGCAGCCTATTAATATTAACTGCATCTAATCCTGAGAATGTAGTCAGCTTGCCTAAAATGCTCTGTTAAGGCCGCAGGGATGGCAGAGAGTACCTACACACATTTTTCAGTCTGTATTCCAATCAGAGAAAGATTGAAAATATATTATTTTTCAAAGGTTGATATCCGAGCTGTGAGGGCATGTCATGATAGGGACATTGCTATTTACAAAATCTCTCTACCATACTTATTAACCTTTTGCACCATTTCACAGCGGTTTCAGTGGTTGCTTTCTTATTATAAATTGACATAATTGTGCATAGTATCATCAAACAAATTAAGATGGGGTTATTCTTTCACCTGCGGGGAGGTGAGGGATCATAAAACTTGTACTGGTCCATAATCTTCTCTTCTAGCTTCTCCTTCTGTCTCCTTAGCTCATTCAGCTTGTCTCTGAGGAAAGAATGAAAAAAGGGTGAACACATACATGCCTATGGAACAAACTCTGCTTGCTTTTCAAAAACCCGTTGTGGACAGTCAATTATAATGTCTGGGTTCTATGTGAAACATTATATCTACAGTACTGCACCACACTAATGTTGGTAGAATAAAATAAGGGTCAATCTAGAATACATTTAATGTCTGCTCTTAATAGAGGAATCCCTAGCAGTCTCCACAATCAAGATGGGGACAGAGTTAAATAGTTACATGTATTGTCTCTGCTCTACATGGAACAGGTCCTTGCTCTCCATGGTCTGCTCTAACAGCGTGCGATTCTGGAGCATCAGTGTCTGGATCTGGTCCAACAGGTGGCGGTTCTCCTCCTCCAGGTTCCCCTTGAGCTGGCTCAACAACTGTCACCCATACCAATAAGTACACACAAGGGCACATGCACGCACGCACCCACACAAAGTTAAATTAAAGAAAAGTTATCCAAAAGATAGCTGGCTAGCTTAAATACACACCAACATGTGCATACACAGATGCAGATAAATACTTAGAAAAAGACACAGAAAAACCAACAGCAATTTTCATGTAAAATGTTTTCTCAATTAACATTTGATTGATTCAAAGCAATGAAGACAACATGCTGAATGATTACTGTGTTTCCACACCTCACACTGGTTGGTGAGCTTAGTGGAAGTAATGTCCAATTGCTGATACTGCTCCTTTAGTTTGGAGAACTCGGCTTCCAGCCGCGTTTGTTCCAACTTGGTGCTGTTCAGTTGGCTTTTAACATTCTTGTGGTCTAGCTGAAGAACTTCATTGTCCTTCACTAATTGATGATATGTCACATTAAGTCTGGAGGGGTGTAGAGAGGAGGGCAGAGAGAAAAACAATGAAAGAACTTATCAATATGGGAACCACAAACACAAATCAAACAGCATTAGGAATTTTGGGATTGGATTGCATCCTACATATTATTTAGCAGGTTTGACAAAAGTTATAAAGTTCTGTTTCCACTCCCTACCATCACACTAGCTCTGGAAATTTTCTACTCAACACCTAACTGAAACACGCTTTACCTTTTCCTTTTCCAGTGGATATGAGCTCTCCACTGGATTAATTTTTAAAAAATTCTATATAAAGTAGGGTTTCTGTTTTGTTGTGGTCAGTAACCTTTTTATAAGTCGAAAAACTTAAAATCCCCCCAAAATTGTGGAATGACAAAGTTGTAATATTGTTCTGCAACAACAGTTACTGACCTGTCATTCTCTTCTTTGAGTTGTTTGCACTGGTCAGCTGTGGCCTGGTGAGACTCATTCTCCGATACCATCTTTTCCTGCTGCTCCTTCAGACTTCGCTCCAGCTCCTCCAACTCTCCTTTTCGTTGTAGCAAGTGCTTGTACCTATAAACACAAATGAAAGAGTGCAGATAGAGTAATAAGTATGCATGCGTGAGCGCGTGCATGCACGCACGCACACAGACACACACACACACACACACACACATAATGCAGAAGTTATTCTATGGGGTTCAAACTCTGTTGCTATTTGACAGTGTTCATCCAAGCCTTTGTAATTTTTATATTCATGGCAAATTATGAATATTCTGTTTTCAATATCACATGGGGTAAAGTATCCTAAAATGGAAGGGACATCCAGAAAGTGACCATTTGTCAAAAAGTGCAGGAAAAAGCTTAAGGTTATGATTGGAGTTAGGTTCTGTGAAGGAAACCAGAGGGAACATGTGACACCAGGTGTGGATTTACATAAGTATGTGTGTTTATACAGAAATAAAAAAATCCCTAAATATGATATTTAAGATTCATATTGTTTGATAAATTACAGAGGAACAACAAAGGAAAAATCTAAATGAGAAATAAATTGAAGGGGAGTAAGCTATTAAATTATGATTTTTGTATCATCTATAAACAAGTAATTCCTTCAGAACACATCTCTCTCACCTGTCCTCCAGATCTCTGTGCTGTTGCTCTAGGCTCTTATGTGTGCTCTTTAGGCCACCATGCTTTCCAATAAGAGCCTCGTACTCAGCCGCTTGCCTCTCGTGGAGTGCCGCCAGCTTCTCGTGGTCACGGAGAAGCAACTCATAGGTGGTCCTCAGCTCCTCTTTTTCTTTCAAAGCCCCCTCTCGCTCACCTTCTGCACAGCTCTGCTGACTCTGCAACTGCGCATTCTGTGCCATGATGGCTGCGCTTTGTGAGCTCAGGGTAGAATTTTCAACCTGAAGAGGCAGGGGGAACGGGGAGGGATTGAGACATGAGCAAGAGGTGGATGGAGGGCAAGGTGAGAATAGTTCAACTATGTCTTTGCATTCAGTATTTATATTGTGATGCCGCCCAGTAGAAGGGTTTTTTTAAAATTTTTATTTAATAGTATGCACTTTTTTTAGGCTGCACATTTGTGTATACCTGGATCTTGGCATTTTGTGTCTGTAGTGTGGTATTGTTCTCCTGTAAGGATGCTGTCTGCCTCTGCAGGGCCACTATCTGAGCCTGCAGGTTGCTGCTTTGGGTGTCAAGTTGTTTGAGCTGGCTCCTCAAGGCTGCCTTCTCTGCATGCAGTGTTGCATTCTGGGAAATACATATTTCAACTTTATAGACAGTACATTATCAAAAGCTTAAACCAACACATAAAACAGGAAAGTCTTATCAGATACAGCCAGCTACTCGCATACAAACATGTACACATGTACAGGCAAATGAAAGAACCCTCTCACAATCACCTCTACATTTGCAATGAATTAATTATTTACTTACATTCCTCTCCACTTCAATGAGTCTGTCTTTGACCTTCAGCAGTTCTCTGGTGGCCTCATGGCTCTCTTTTTCCCATTTACGGACTGCCTGTGGATCCTCCACTCCTCTCGGTGGTGAGCTCTGCACCATCCGCTCTTCCTCCTCTCTTTGACGCAGTGCTTCATAGTTCTTCTTCACCTGTGGGGGAAGTCAAACGTTTAAAGATGTAGAAAAAATGTTCTCCATATTTAAAGTCAAGTTTTTATGATGATTCTGTGTATGTGCATATGGGTCTTATGTAAGGACGGTGGTAGCTTATTGGTAAAGCATCGGCTTGGGGAATTGGAATTGACAAGCCAGATATCGCGGGTTTAAATGTATTCAGGGTCATATTTCCTCATCACACACTTCGGAGCTTAAACAGGCCCAGGGTTGTCTCCCACATCACTCTGTTTCAAAAACCAATCCAACTTTGTGTCACTGCATCCAAGGGAATGTAGCTAGCCGACAGGGGTAAACCACATTTGTCTCTATTTGATAATGTGTCATGATTGGCATGGTTAGATTAAAAGAAAACTGGTCTTTGAAATTATGCATTTAAAATTGGTATTATTATTTGTATGAATTCTTGAATGCATAAAAATAAATAGTTTGGTCAACTTTTTTTTACAAAAAAATCTAACCATTTTACAGTACAATTAACTCCATAGCCCACTAGATGTCACTCTATGGCCCACCGGTGGGCCACAGAGTGACATCACAGATTGCCTGTGACTCACCAATGGGCCACAGCCCACTGGTTAAGAATAGTCGTGTTGGAGCCTCTCCATCTCAAGTTGTGACAATAGCTTCCTTCTATTAATATTCGACACCCTAGCTGCTTCTGAGTCAGAGTTGAAGTAGGTCTCCTACTGATCCACAGTTCCAACACATGATTTATATAGCCCCTCTCCAGGGGTCTGCTGTTATTGTAGCATTTCATAATTTCCAGGTTCTTAGTCTTGTCCATGAATATCTTGTTCCAGTAGCCCATTTCTCACCAGGTAGGAAAGCTGCCATGACCTATTGTGCTATCCAGGTTCTATAGACCTATCAATCCAGAGCCTCCGGTGGCATAGAGCGTTAAGGCATCTTTGTTCAGTGCATCTCTGCATCACGCAGTTGGGTGTTTAAATCCCGGCTAATCTGTTCCCAACCACGGCCAGAGCTCCAAAGGTAGTGGGACATAATTGGCTACGCCTCACATGGGTATAGGGGTTAGGTTGGATAAAGTATTCTGGTTTTGCTTGTTTCCCCCTCTGGGTCCTCTGGGCGCTCGCAATTAAGTAAAACTAAAGTACTCCGCTTCGTTCTTCTCCGACGGTCAAGCACTGTGCTATCCCCACAAAGTCCAAAATAGTGAGGCCTAGTCATCACGTGACTTGGAGGACTCACATTCTATGGCTTCCTCCTTCCTGTCAACGTTCTAGAGGGGTATCAAAGAGACTGACCCAGCAGTAGACAACTCCAGGAATTTGGGTGAGAAAAAAGTGGATAAAATAGAATAAAAACATCAATAAATAAACAAAAATCTATCAATCCATCGTCTACCGCTGATCTGAAGTTGGGTCGCAAAGTCATGCTGGAGCTTATTCCAGCTTTCATTGGGTGAAAGATGGGGAAACACCCTGGGACAAGTCACGATTCTATCCCAGGGTTTCAGCGGTATGGGGGTTCATCTTTTTAAGGACATGGAAATGCTTTCTGCAGAGTTGGGATCAAACCACCAATCTTCCGGTGTGTGTGAGAGAGAGAGAGAGATAGAGAGAGAGAGAGAGAGAGAGAGAGAGAGAGAGAGAGAGAGAGAGAGAGAGAGAGTGATAGCGGGATATTCCTTAAAGGGACAATGTGCAGCTTTTTTTTTTGTGCCGCACCAGATTATAGCTTCAAGCTATAAAATTGTACGATTTATTTCCATAAATGTATAAGTGGTTCTGTAAGCGTTGATGGATGTGTATGGAAGTGAGATATGTAATGCATTTGTGCATGCACAAAAACATGAATATTAAAAAACATTTTCACGCAGAAATGCCTCATGTTTATGCATCTCTGACAGGAGATAAAACATCTATGATCATCCTCAATAATCCAGGTAAGGGAATAATAAAAACAGAGATTAATCTGTTCAACTGAAACTCAGAAGTTTGCTAATATAAACTTTTAACAAACTTCTGAGTTCCAGTTGAACCGATTCACCTCTTTTTTGTAAATTCTATGTTTCTGCATTAATTCTAATAATGTTCTATGTTGGTGTATCTGCTTTTGTTTATGTGTATTACTGACCGTCTTGAGCTCCTGGCGGAGCTGCTGATTGAGATTAGAAGACTCCTGCAGTCTCGCCTCCAAGGCTGCGATCTTCTCCTCTTTGATCTCCAGAGAGGACTTCAGAGTTGATTCCAACTTGGACTCCAACAGTTTGAATCTAAGAACACACCCAAAGCTAAATCTTTGTCTTTATTACTGTGTGTATGTTTGTGCTGACAGATCACTTTAGAAAGCTATCATTATTACAATGAAATACCAAATGAGTTCATGAAAAGAATGATAAAAGAGAATACTGGCATAAAAAGATTCACATAATTATCACCAAAAAAATATAAAAACCCCACCATAATACCAGTCACACACTACAGTAAAATGTCTTTGTTATTCTACATCCCAGGAAAAGCAATGATCTTCATTTTTGTTGCAAGCGGAAATAGTGGAGATGCCACAATGACAATGTTGCCTTATGTTTATGAATTTGTATGCTAAACCAACCTGTCATCTGAACTCTGCTCATCATGCAGCAGCCTCTCCTTATTCAAGCCAATCTTCTCCAGTTCATGGGTCAATTTTTCCAGATCATTGTTAATCTGTTGAGTACGCAGCTTTTCACTTACCAGCTCCTAGACAGAGACACATGCATTTTAATACCAAAACAGTTAACAGTAGCCAAGTATAGGTTCAACCAAGAGGGTAAACATCAGATAGAATCAGAGATTTACAGACCATCACAAAATTTGATTCTGCTGCAGAAAACTAAGCCAATTCTGACAAAAAAATAAATTAATATAAATTTTAAATGTAGAAATTAAGACCTTATAGCTTCAAATTTAAGAAAATTTAATGACCCACAGATATTATGTCTCACCTCTCGAAGAGTGACTAGGGTCCTCTTATCAATAGTGGCCTGTTTGACTAACTCTTTGTTCTCCTTCTCCAGGTCTTTGACCCTGGTGCACGAGTCCCGAAAGAAGATCATCTCCTTGCCCATAGTGCGGTTTTCCTTCTCCAGCATAGAGATCCGCTGGTTGCTGTCATCCAACTTGGAGTCACGAATTTCAGCCTGCTGCCTTAGTCGCTTGTTCTCCTTCTCTAGCAGTTTTTTGTCTTTTTCCAGTTGAGAGGTCTCTTGCTCTAGAGTTTTGTTCTGGTAGATTTTAAAAAAGAAAGGAAAAAAAGGGTAGGGGCAAATGGAAATCAACAGGACTGATGGTTAAACATCAAATGATAGGATTAATTTAAGGGTAAATGCACTGTAAATACTTGTTTGGGTCAGAGTGGACACAAATTAACTCAAATAATGGACTATATTGAGTTTTGATAAATAATCAAGAATAATCCCAGTTTGATGAAAAAAAAATTCTGAAATTGTATGTGGCAAAAGAGAGGCTGCAAATACCTCACTATGCTCTCAGATCAATATTGGTTAAGAAAATTACTAATATCCTGATGTTTAACTTCTATCCATCCATTGGCAACCAATTATCTGAAGTTGGGTTGCAAGGAACTAGAGCCTATCCCAGCACTCATTGGGCAAAAGGCAGGGAAATACCCTGGACATGTCACCTCTTAATCACAGGGCAGATGAGTTAGAAGAACAGTGTCTTGCTCAAAGACACTACAATACAATTCTCTGCAGGTGTGGGAGTCAAACTTGCAGCCTTCTGATCACCAGATGACTACTCTACCCACTGAGCTATGCCATCCCTTAATGCCCACTAGTGTCTATTTTCCAATATGGACAGTTTATTATGAATAATAAACTTTTCTTGAACTAAACATTTTTGTATCATCTGTTTCTAACTGATGAATAGCTAAAGCAATTACTCTGTACTGCCCTGCCTCTCTCACTCAACATAAATTTAGGGAATTAGCAGTCTGTTACTGGTGGTAGATTAGGGGAACATGACTTACTGTATTCCCTTTAGCATTTGAGTGTTTATGTTATGTCAACCAAATATTCTACTTGTGTAATAAGAGATCTTGAAATGTTTATGAGGGGAAACATTGGATGTTGGTAGGGGGAGTATTGCCATCTCTACCTCCTGTTCCAGCTGCTCCAAGCGTTTACTGGAGATCTTGAGCTCCTCCAGGCTACGTTGGAGGGTTTGGTTCTCAGTTTCCACTTCCTGGAGCTCTGCCTCTAGCTGCTGGATCTTTTTGGTGGTGTTCTCTAAGGCCTTCTGCAGACGCTGGTTCTCTGTATCCAGACCCTGGTAACTCACCTTTGAAAATCATACAATTTGTATTATACATTGATATGTATAAGTAGAAGTCCTACTCCCAGTCTCTCAAAGGAAGGCAGGCCTTTAGGAGTGTATTTTGACCAGGCCCCTATCACTTTGCGAACAAAATATCAAGAAGTCTCCAAGTCTTACCTCTAACCTCTCCGTCTTCTTAGAGGAGGCCTTGAGAAGTTCCAGGCTGCGTTTCAAATGACTTCTCTCACTCTCCAGCTCCCTGTTCTCAGCCTCCAGCTGAATAGCCTTGGCCCCTGCTGACCGGAGGTTCTCAGTTGAGCGCCGCAGTTCCAGGTTCTCCTGTTCCAGCTGGGAGTTCTCCTTCTCAAGAGCCTCCAGCTGGAAAGCCATGTTTTTCAGAGCATCTAGTTTTTTCTTTAGAAGACGGCCCTCTGTCTCCAGCTCAGTGTTCTCCTCCTCCAAGGAGGATACCTTCATTTACATGAGGAGTAAACAAAGTTAATTATATAAATACCTGAGCCAACAGAGCCAAGCAGAAGCCAGTGGGTATATTTCTCATTCAGTAATTCTTTGTTTAAATACACCATCAAAATATTGTTGAAAAGTAATGTTTGACAATTAAATACCAAATGAATATATTGTTTCTTAATTTCCAACACCACTCAGGATTGGATTTAATGTAGTTAGATTCCTGTGATTTTTCTGAAGCTGCAACTTGACTAAGGTGGCATAGTGGAAAAGATTTCCTTTTGCAAATGCAAAGCCACAAGCTACAGGTGTTATTTCACAGATTAAGTAAATCTAATAAAGCAGGACTTAAACTACTGAAGCTCAGGGTTTGTTTTCTTTCAGGCAGACAATGAGGATCAAATCCAAAAATCATGTGTTAACTCGAAAAAGCTAAGTCACAACAAGACTATAGTCTCATGTAAAATTTGTCTCATGACCTATGATGCATGTCATCTCCCTCTTTTGACCCTTCTGTCTTTCTGACTCGAAAACTCTGAGAACTCCTCTAAAACTTGGACTTTAAAACCAAACAATTCCAACAACCAATTCCAAAAAACCATCCACAGAATGATGAGCAGATAAACTAGAATGCTGAAAGGATATGAAAAAGGGACTGGACCTTTTCACAGGTGATGCCTAGACTGGCCACTTTTTTCTGCAGGCTCTCATTGTCTCTTTCAAGCTTCCGCACCTGAATCTCCAACTCTTCTGCTCTCTCTCCTTTCTCCTTTGACAACTCTAGCTCCTTACCTGCACACACAAACACGGATATTGTTCAAGATTTAAGAAATAAAAAATGAAAAAAGACATTGATTTATCTAAAACTAGTACAAGAATTCCTCGGAATTAGTAATAGAGATGTCAGCTTGAAGAAAAGCTCTAAATTGTGTGTAGTCATCCTCACTGGAGACTCGGGTACAGTAAGATATGAGAAAAAGCAGGCATACCACATATCACTTACGTAATTGTTTCCTCTCGAACTCCATCTTATTGAGCTTGGCACTTGTCTCACAGATTGACTCATGGAGGACACGATTTTCCTTCTCGACATCCTTGACCCGAGCCTCAGCACCCACCTGGCAACGCTGCCGCAGGGATGCCACATTGTGGCTAAGGTGCTTGTTCTCCTGCTCTAGACCTTTCAGCTGGGAGTTGAGAGACATCAGATATAGTGGATGGACTCATTCTTATATATATAGTGTTTTTTATTCTTGTTAAAATAAGACATTTTCTTTAATCTGACTGGTATCAAGTGGCACGCATTTGAAATGAAAAGGATTTCTCATTAATTTGTGTACTACTTTTCAAAGCACAATTCAGAAGTTTTATTTAAGTCCAAAAAAACTTTCACACTCCTAAATCTACGACGGTTGAAATTAATCACAATGCACATTATCAAGCATCAGAAAGAAAATGTGAATATTACCATTTCCAGCAGCTATAATACAGCTCAGTATTGCAAAAACATTTTCGTGATACTTTAAAGATTTTCTAGTCCCTTGAATCGTATACTTACGATAATATATTCTAAGAAGTAGAGTGCAATATTCCAATGAGGTTCAGAGTATGACAGTCCGACAGCTAATAGAACTCAATGCCAAATGGTTGGTTTATAAAACATTTCAATTTAATGAGGTATTCTGGATACCACTGTAATCTCAACTAGATCAGTCTTTATAAATCAGCTTTTTGGCCTACTCACAAATATCTGAGTTGGGTCTGACAGATTTTTAAAAAAAAATCACACTTGACACCATCAGGCCACCAGATCTAGGCCACAGAGAAGCGGAAATATCTACCAATGAGTTTGCTCTGCTAACACACCACAAATGCAACTGCTTGTCAGCTAAAGAAAACTTATTCTACAAGATTAATTCAATGTCCTGTTAAGTGAAGGTATTCAATTAATATGACATTGTTAAAGAAGACATGGCCTTTAAGAAACTGTAAATCATTTCAGAATGAAAGTCACCATTTGTGTGAATATCAACACTCATGGTGTGTGTGTATACCTGTCTCTCTGAGTTCTCTCTCAGTGTTTCCAGGGTCTTCTCCAATAAGGCCTTCTCCTTCATCAAGTCAGTGCTAAGAGACTCGGCGCTATGTAGTGACTCTCTCTCTGCAGACAACTCACTCTCCATCAGCTCCAGCTATATACAGACACACATTGAAATGACGTAATTATATGAGTAACAGGTATTCATTAAAGAATATTGTACTTGGAATCTTAAGCTCCTATCACTTTCATTTAATGTTTGACTTTCATTTTTAAAGTTTTAGATTCTTGCCTGGATGTGATTGCATAATTTATTTGATTTAAATTAAAATTCATGCAGATACTAAAAGGTAGTTACTTCACACAC
>OMLC01096116.1:0-11706 GCA_900302585.1 Regalecus glesne | reverse complement strand
ACAACTACAAAGCCTCCGCGACCCGACACCGGATAAGCAGTTAACGACGGATGGATGGATAGACAACTACAAAGCCATCCATACCCCCCCTCCCGACACACACACACACACTCGCTGTGTCAGTGCATATACACACATACCTCGACAAATGCGCGCTACATCCTGGAAAGTGTGCATGGGACATTCAGAGATGCAGACACCGTGGAGCAGGTGGCTGGCCTGTGAGTGGAGGACCTCTTCCAGCTTCAGACAGCGCAGACAGTCAGAGGCTAGAGGACCCACACAGGAGCGACAGGACGGGTGGCAGTCTGGAAAGACCGGCAGATGCAGAGAGGGACATAAGACACGGGTACAGTCACAGACCGAGAGACAGACAGAAGAAACACAGAGGTAGACCGACAGACAGGTGGGTTTAGACAGAGACAGGACAGAGGAAGAGACAAAATGAAGACACAGACAGAGAAATAAAGACAGACACACAGGGAGGTAGCTAGACTGAGACAGATGCTGAACCAATTTTAAAAGTCTTAGGAAAAATGTCCTTTTATTTTACTCCACTGTTCCCTGTATCAGCTGCTGTCTCTCTCCGTCTGTCTTTCTCTCTCTGGTCTTTGCTCAGCTTAATTCAAAGTGCTTTGTTGGTATGAAGGTTTTATCCAGTCTGTCCAGACTCTTTCTATATGGACTAATGCAAGAAATACGATCCCGAAATAAAAAAAGGGAAACAAAGCAGTAAGAGTCTGAGGGAAGTGTCGATGAATACATAGAGTTTGATTCAAACGAGAATATCAAACCCATAATGAAATCATCCCAGCAGAAGATTAGCACAGGGCAGGAATTTCTTCACAATCAAAAGTAATAATAGGTGAGCACTCGTAGACTCTGAAATAGAGAGACATGTTTGTGTTTGCGTGTCCATCTCTCTTACTGTGGCAGGCGTTGTCCTGTGGGAAGAGTCCGTCTCCACAGATGTCAACACACTGGCCCTGATGCAGGGCGAGGGCCCCGCGACACAGTGTACACTGAGTAATGGAGGGCCCCCAGCAGGAGGCACAGGAACTATGACAGACTTAGAGGCAAAGGGAGATGGAGGACAGGGTTAGCCAATGAGGGCAGTGATGGCTATTCTAGAAAGATCATAATACAGTATCTAAATGCACATAGTCTCAGAGATATGATGTGAAACGGTTGGCTTTATATCATCAGGTCAGCTCAGCTGTCACTCTACAGTGGGATGTAGTATGACAGGACATTACAGTTCCATTCAGAATTTCTGTATTGCATTTCAATGTGTAATAAGATATCTATATGCAACTTGAATTTTTTTCCCCCATGCCTATGTCCTGCTTTCCACATGCATGGAGAGCAATGCAGCACATCTCTGGCAGTCCTGATAAATCTATACAGGGAACTATGAACACACAGGGTGTGAAGTAAAGCTGTGTTTCCATCAGCTTGTACCGGCGTTATGTTGATGTGTGTCAGAGCTTTAGCTTACCTCCACATCGGCCATGGTTGTCTTGGTAGTGGTGGTCTGGACATTGGGCAATACATTTCCCATGATGCAACGTGGTTCCATGTGGGCAGCTTATGCAGTTGGGACTGTCAGGAAAACAGGACTCACACGAGGAGTCGCAGGCTGAAAAAAACCCCATGCAGTAAGGTTAACAGCTTCTCAGTAGCACAGTGAAATACCTCCTACCTTCTAAGAGACAAACAGTCATTGTATGCCTGGTTCATACCTACCTGAGCCAAGTATGTGTGCTGCAGAATCTAATGCTTTTCAATTCAGCAGCCATGTTAACAGGTTAGAGCAGCCACAGAGCACGGCTCAGTTACAGGCCGAGCAGTGCAGCAGTGACAGAACTACAGAATAGATGTGATGCCTGTTATTCTGTACATGATGCACACGGCTCAGCAAAAATACAGTAAAAATGATCTGTTGGTAGTCATACTGTCACCATACCTGCCAGTTATAGACTCGACAGAGCATCTATCAAAGTACGCAGAGCTGAACTGCAGTCTGATATTTAGCATCCTGACAGACTCCTGAGTAAATCAAATCACAGACGAAACAAAATACTAAAAAACTTCATGGAGAAGTGTGTCCTCGAGCAAGACACTGAACCCCTAACTGCTCAAGTCCTGCAATAAAATGGCGATCTGTCCAGGGTGTTTCCCTCTCTTCTACCCAATAAGCTCTGAGATAGGCTCCAGCATGACTTTGCAACCTGACCTAAGATAAGCAGTTGGTGATGGATACATACACACCTTACCAAAATGATACTTCAGAACACAGACACGCTAAAACAGGATCGCCACAGGTTCAGATTATTCTATGGTGTGCTGCCGGGGACAAAATAAGACAACCAATCAACTAAACCCACGAAGAACGGGAGGAGAAAACCCCAAAGTCACAGCTTGACATTTGAAAGTAGAACTCAGAGTACAAATTGACACATTCCCATGTGTTTGACCTTTTTCCAGAGTTCCCCCAGTTTTGACATTATCCCAAGGAGGGCCTGTCGCTAAGAGCATGCACCTAAATATGCCTCAACTCTCCCATGGAGGATTGTGGATACACACACAGAGCTACAGGCAGTGCTCAACCACAGAAAAGGTTTAGCGATGCACCTTTAAGTTCACTGCTGCCTTTAGGGAAGCCTGTTCATGCACCTCCTTGTTACAGTACTCACCACTGCTCTAAAATAGCACCCATACATATTCATGCAGGCTTTTATTCTACTAGCTTAAAACCCTCATTAGACTGAGATGAACTCTTATTGATGCAGGGTTGTTTTGACTATTGTTTGTTTGCTGACTTCCACCAACAATGATTCATAATTTTGACTGGTGAGGAGCAGAGGGATGGATGGTGGTGCGCAGACTGCGATGCTAGAAAATGAGCAGGAAAACCCAGACATTGACCGTGGGTTCATGGCTAACGATAAACTTCACAGTGCTCCTAAATAAATGTCTTCTGCTTTCTGCTATATGTTGTAGTTGCAGCACCATCTCATTTGGAGTTCAGGGACATTCAAATGTCAAATCTTACCCACATGAGGGTAGAAGCCACTGTCAGCTAGTTCAGCTCATATTGTAATCTGCTTTGTAGGGATCGTGCATGATAATAAAGATTTAGAACGTAAATATACCAGATTTAGCCACCAGGCTTATGTTCATCCGTTGTCTCGAGCAGTTCAACACATTCAACACATTTTCTGAAGGAACCGGGGATCGCACCACCCTTCCTCCTGAGCTATGCCACTCCATGTATATTGTTGTAAATATTTATGTCAACTCGGGTACAAGAGGTCAGAATTCACAGCTTTGATTCCCAGTGTGGTCTCATGACTAGTACAAGGCACTGGTACCCTCAGGAACAGGCACAGCTCAATTACCTGTGAAGCTGAAGCCAAACAATACAACACAATGCAAACCCCCCAAACTGTATTACTAGAGCTGCCAATAACCAACATCTGGGTGATTATTAACTGGGATTGTTTGTAGTGTAGTCCAGGCTCATCAGAGCAGGTTCAAACCCCCCCCTCCTTTTCCCAGCAAGACCCTCGCCCATAGGTTATGTGCCCTGTTGGGTGACCCCTCCACCTCCACCTACAGCTGTAGTACAGTGGAAATCCCTGATATTGATCATATCCATCCAAGTCAGTACTACTGGAAGTAGTCTTGACTTTCAGCAAAACTTACCTTTTCTTTTCTTTTCTTCCGATGAACATCAAACTGATCTGCAACCCGGCTTCTGATAAGCAGTTGCCGAATGGACATGTGCATGTTTATTAGAAGCAAGAAGCTTTATCCATGTGTCATTGTACGTACATTTTACATACATTTTAGAGAAGCAGTGAGTAGCTGCACTGCCCAGGGACCAACCCCAGGTCTTCTCCCTGGTGTCTTTCTCAGGGGCACAGGCAGGAGTAGTAACCCTAACATGGATGTCTTTTTGATGGTGGGAGGAAATCGGAGGACCAGGAGAAAACCCACACATACACGTGGAGAACAAGCAAACTCCACACAGAAAGGACCTGGGACGGGATTGAACCCAGGACCTTCTTGCTTTGAGGCAACAGGGCTGACCACTGTGCCACCAGGCTGCACAAATATTTTAACATCAGATTTTCTGAAAACTGTCGGTTTTAAAATAGTTTTGTGTTTCAAATTCCCAAGTATCGAAGACCCAAAAATATCAGGTGTTCCAGCTATTCACTATAACTGGATTACCTAAAAAGCCTGAGTAGAGGGTTGACTCGGGTTTCTCTTTATGTACCCTAGTGAGGATGACACCTCTAAACCCTCCCATAGTCTGTATAGATGTACCCTCCTTTACCGTAACAGATGCGCTGTGTGCTGTAGTATCCTGCCCCGCAGTCGGTGACACACATCCCGTCCTTGAGCAAAGCAGCTGGGTCCGCACACACCTCACACTCAGCTCGGCCTGGCCCGTGGCACTCCGAGCAGGACTGGTGGCATCCTGGTGGAAAACCCAGGAAAACATGGAGTTTAGGACTAAACCTCCAAAGTTCTTTTTCACTGAACATGGATTTCACAACACTCTTCTAAAATCACAAGGGGTTCATACTGTTAACCCTGAAATAAGCCTTGCCTTGATCATTTCTTTGGAATCTGTGTGTGTATACTATACGGTATGCTTTTCTTCATGAAGTTTCCCTGTATCCCTGTAGCCACTAGGTTCTACAGTTGTTCTTCCACAAAGGACCGTTTGTGTTCCAGTCTCTTCATTGGCTCTTTAAGCAGCCTCTCATAATCTTTGTACATGTTAATACCCACATGTTGATGTCATAAATGACTGTTGGGTCTTATTGTTCTGTACTGTGTACATGAAGTTATACATCTCTATTATTTCTTATTTTGATGTGAATGTATACAAGATATTTCAGTAATCTAATGAACCCAGCCGCTGAGGATGCACAAGCCAGTGCATTCTTACTGCTGGTCCCAAGCCAGGACAAATGGGGTTGGGTTGCGTCAGGAGGGGCAAACAGTGTAAAGCCTTTGCCAAATCAAACGTGCAGCTCATTAATTAGATCGGTCAAGGTCGGGTTACCAATGACCATCTCGGGTACTGGTGGCCAGCAGGGTGCCGGTGGAAACTATGCTACTATTTGGTGAACGAGAAGGAAGGGGGAAGGTATGTCCAGAGGCAGCTGGAGAGGAAGAAGGGCAGGAGAGTGGAGGTGAGCTAGAACGTGGAGGTGAGCATGTTGGCACTATGTCTGGTAAATGGAGAGAGCTGCTGATATGGTGGAGAGAAGGAAGGCACATCTACTGTGTGTACAGGAGACCAGCTGGAAACTAGCTTGAGTATTTTCAAGAGAGAAGACTGACCAACAACATCATCTGAGACATTAAGATTGAGCAACAACTGGAACCATATCCATCATTTAACTGAATGGAACTGCAGGTAGAGTCAAGTTGGATTTTCCTTAGCTTTGTATCATACCACCTATCCCCAGCTCGGAAATATTCAATCTCCTTCTTTTGTTCCTTATGTGGCATCCCCTGTGCAGGCTCCATTCCATGTGGGAGTAGTGGGCCTGCCAGCACCAATGAAAAATAGCACAAAGAGGTGCAACTACAGACTGCTAATACATCGAATAACAGTTGTTATAAAAAGTAACAAATATGGTAATTTGGATATTTACAAAAAACTATCAGTTACATCTTTAAGGAATCCCTCACATAATCTGACAAGTAGAAGTAACCTACATCAGGCACTGATGAAGGAGCAGACTTTAGAGCGTATACTGCTGCAGAACCCCAAACCCATTTATCATCTTCCTATGAATAAAGCAGAGAGAGGCCAGGTGAGAGACAAGAGAGAGATAAAAGAGGAGCTAGATGGTGGATTGACTGGAGAAGGAGAGATGGGGAGACACAGTGATAGTGAGAGAGAGAGAGAGAAATAGAGGGATGACGAAAGAGAGAGGGGGGGTGTGTAAAGGGAGACAGCAGAAGCAGTCAGAAGAATGGGTTGAGCAGAGGTCTGAAGGTGAAACGGTGTGTTGTGCTTAGAGGGGTTGGAGGAATTTAACAGCAGATGCACGTAATTTGATCATCTCTATTTAAGAAGTGCTAATTAAAATCCAACCCAGTTAATGGAAAGTTAATAGAAGTTGGCAAAATTTGTCATTGGCATTTGTCATTATAACGGCCATATAGGCAATTCCTCTGCCGTATCAGTTTGCATCAAAGGCCCAATAAATTGAAAAATGTGTTCTCGTTCATGTTGCCTCTTATCTGTACCTGATTAAGATCTATATAGCACTAGATTCTCTACAGATTCACAGAAAAAAACACCATGCTGTGTGTTTATAAGAATAAAACTGGTTCTCTTCCAGACAAATATTTTGCAGTTTTCAGTTATGTTTGCCTCCTGAATCTGCAGGCATAAAATGACAAAAATGTGTCTTGAAAGAACTGGATTGAGACTGAAAGGAGACCAGAGATCTTCATCTAGCAGAGTGAACAAGCCAATAGGGTATTAGCCTCCACATTCTGCTAAAAATGCCTCGCTGTGATTGGCTGTCAGTCAAATCAACCCCCCCATTAAATCTGTTCTAAAAGCTGTTTTATGAGAAACTTAAATAGGGTTAAGCATCATTTTTGAAATAATGCTACACACCGTTGGAACCAGGGCTGCAGTACCTCAGGGGTAGAGCACACTTCAGGAGCTAACAAGCCAGAGGCTGTGGTTTTGAACCAACTGCAGGGCATCAGGAAGGGCCTCTCATCCCTCAGGCCTACCCTGAGGTAGAATGGTGACCTGTACAGGGTGTTTCTCCATCTTCCATCTAATGAGTTGTGAGATAGGCTCCAGTATGGCCCCGTGACCTGACTTTGGATGAGTGGTAGATAGATGGATGAATAGAATAAACTTCTTGAGAACCTGAGCTTTATCCCAATTCTGAACACTTAAAACTACACTAAAAAACTTGTGAATGCTCAGTTGACGGACTGACTTTTCCACCTACCAAGAGCTGTCATTTGACTGTTATTCACTTTGACTTTGAGGGAGATGAGAGGCAAAACTAATAAAGTGGATAGACCATGCTGTACATCATATCACTATCAACACGTAAATGTAAAACCTGAATGCAATGGAAAAATCCAATTTCAGACATAAGATATGATAACATCTCTCAGACATCCGTGGACACACGGAACTGTCTTCAACTAAAACTTCATTTCCTACATCAGCTCCTGTTGGCTGTGAAGAACAGCAGCAGGTCAGCGGGCAGGCGACAGAGAAGTGGGACGACACCCATTTTCTCGGCTATGAAGGATAGATTTGATGTCACAATGGGTCCAGGTAGGCTTCGGATATGAAAAAGAGGCCCTGGGAAAGGCAGATAAGTCCAGGGCTGAGGTGGCATCAGCTCGGGGGCTGGGCTGCCACATGCACGCTGGAATAGGAACCCTAAATCAAAGTGACAGAGGAATAAATTGAGCACTAAGGCCACACGATTAGCCGTATCGATCAAATAAGTTGCCTGGGATTTCACACCCGCTCCGTCTCATGTCTTAAGGAGACCTGCAGCACTTTGTGAGAGAGAAACTCAAATCTCACTGACCTTGAAAGAATCGAGAGACGACAAGGATCACTATGAACAGAAGAGGACGGATGATTTGAAAACTCTCTCAGAGAACACAAACAAGAGGCGACGACATGCAGACGGAGAAGATTTGAAGGGCAACAGGAAATGGAGAGGAGGTTGGAAGATAGAGAGAAGTTAGTTATGTATGTAATGTAATGTTTCCATAGTCAGACAACCGCTCTACCCACTGAGCCATGCCACCCAAGTATTATTATTATGATCATTATTATTATGGTTATTATGGGATGTCTCTGAATGTCTGTATGCATGCTCCATAATACAGGTAAGGAAATCACAATTGGAATGCTTGTGAAACACTGGAAAATTGGAATCTGAACCATTCCTTTAGCCACTGAACACTTTATCTTGCACCACTTTGTCCCTTAGACTTTGTCATCACTCATATTTAACACATAAGCAATTCAAAAGTTTTAATCTCATTTGCGGACATTAGTATTACCACTATCACTATCATTGATGGAGAAGAGTTCCCTGGCTCAGCACTATCTGCAAACACAAGTTACCCACAAACACACACATGGTGGTACTGGGTAGTAACTGGGTGGTCTTGGGTTTCTGCCAAAGTACATGTAGAAACCAGCACAGAACTCTCCAGCACACCTCCAAACACCCTCCAAAGTAAATCACGAGGAACCTCCCTCCCTCCTCTGTCTCTCCAGGTCTCTCCGTCCCTATCCCAAGACAGTGGCGGGAAAAACTACAGCACAGTATGAATAAATACATCCAGCGGGACTCCATCACAGAGCAGGTCTGGATCCCTAAGATCTCTATTTTACCGAGTTCTTTTTCCTACTGAACCATAGCTGCAGGTCAACATCCAGTTTTGTTCTCTTTTCAGGGATGCTGACTTGCTGCCAAATATAACCCAACTTGACAGGTGCCGTTTTAATGAGAAAATGTTATTCACAAACCTTTCACTGGTTTAAATATTTTGAGGGATTGGTGCAAATCCAACCATTCTTCACAATGGCTTGAATAGAGAGCAAAATGTCTGAAACATCCCCCAAGCTTTTTGTATTGTGGACAAAGGCTGCTGTGCAGTGCTGCTTCGGAGAGCATTTGGTTAAAACACAAACCGTTGAGATGAGCTGACAGCCTCCACACTGAACCTTGTAAGAGGATCTTCTGTCTTGTCTTTTCTGAGCCAGTTAGTGAGATATTGAACACTGAGGACCTGCTCATATTATCCAGGCTCATCGCTTCAAAAACTTGGGTGTATATGTTAACTGTAATCTGTCTTGGAATGTCCATGTGAATTCTCTAGGCACCAGGATCACACATAATGGATGTGGCATGTGCATCATAAACACAACACGGCAGTACTCACGGTGGCACTGTGTGCGGTCGTGCTGGTAGGACCCTGGTGGACAGGCGTCCAGGCACCGCCCACTTTCAGCATCCAGGAGGCGGGACCCTCTGCAAGACTGACACTTCCAGCCGTTCACGCAGGTGGCACAGGACGAATGACAAGCTGGGGATGAGTGGGCGAGGAAAGAAATGTTTAAGGAAGGAAAGAGTGAGAGAGAGAGAGAGAAAAAGGGAATGATTGAGAGAGTTGGTGGGGTCAGTGGAGCAAGCAAGTGTCTGATGGGGTTAAGTGTGTTCTAGAAGGCTTTACCAGAAACATCAGTGGAGTGGTTATCAAGATCGCACACATAGACCAAAAGAAAGCTTAATATGGAATCCATTACTCTGATGGAGATGGCCTCTGCTCAGCTGAGAGAGTTTGTTACTGCTGCATCAGTCTAATTGATTTGCACGGGTACTGGATTCATAATAAAATAATTCAATATAATGTGGAGCTGTGGTAGCTCAGTGGGAGACTGCGTGCTTTGTGAAATAATAAGCCAGATGTTGTTAGCTCAACCCCACCGAGGGGTGCCAGGAAGGGCATGAAATAGGCTTATACTCCACTAGATTGAATGAAGTCACTTGGATTACTAGACACACACGAACAGACACACACACACAGACACACACACACACAGACAGACAGACAGATATACACATGTTAGTGTGTGTGTGAGCATATGCATACACACACACACACACACACACACACATTCTTACACTCACACACACGCATATTTCCATGCATAAACAAAACTGTGCTACAGATGAAAGTGTTGTACATGTGTGACTTGTGACTGCTTGCTGGATTACAGTACTGTTGTTTCCTGTGGAGGAAATATTTGCAAAGGTCAAGATTCTCGGTTTTCTCCTCTAGCCGAATGGACCATGATGGAGAATGCTGCCTTTGCGTTTGGCAGAGATTCAAATTGTGTGCGAGTTAAACGGTGACTTCAGTTCTATATGGTACCAATTCAGTGAATGGTTTGATGTACTCAGGCATACATGAATACAGTTAGTGGGATACCTTACCCGCACACACGTGTCCATCTGGGTAGTGTCCGGGGGGACAGATGGAGAGACAGCGTCCATTATGCAGGAAGGCCTTTGGCTCCCTGCAGATATCACAGTGTTCTGGATGCCCGGAACAAGTCAGACAGTCCCCATGGCACTGGACTGGAACACACACACACACACACACACACACACGCACACACACACACAGGATTTATTCTGACATTTCACTTTATTCAAATTTCAGCTCATATATCAGCATCCCCATTCCATCTTCTCCGTGAGGTGAAGTTTGAGAGAGCAAACTTCTTATAGAACTTCGGAGAAATGACCACAAAATGAGTCATGGTGACAGACGTATGTATAATGAAGGCATATTTTGAGCTCATTCTAGCCCAGCACACTGAGGCTGAGAACAAGTCCTCGTCCTCATCACAGCATGCTCCACATATTCACAAATGGTTTGAGCCCATTAAACAGTCTGCTGCTTTCGAAGGTGACTGAGTAGCTTCATTTGACTAAAATTGCCATTGGCTACCTTGCGCCTCAACAGAGCCTGGCCCATTTACTTTCTCTGGTACCGCCCTCTTAAATTGCAAGGATTTGGACTTGAGCAGGTAGATGGCCATGAGTGACATGCGTGAAAGGAATATTGATCATCCCTCCAGAGTAACATTTGATCTTGTTTCTAGTTCTGCTGGTTTTATAACTTATAACCTTCCATCCTGTCCCCCTCTCTATGAACCTGTTAGCATCGTCAAGCCCTTCAGGACTGACCAGCTTCATCTTCTAAAGCCAGTGTACAAACCTAGAGACTGTCCTGTCTGTCAGCTTGCTGATAGGTGAATGGTAAATGGACGTGTTCTTAGCGACCACTCAAAGCACTTGACATCACATGCTTCACGTTTACCCAGCATGAGGGATAACAGCCGGATACCCATGCCTGATGCCCTGTAGTGGAACTGAACCCACAATACCGGACGGACTTGGAGGCGTGCACTCTACCAGTAAGCTGCTGTGGCCCCCCCCATACATACTGTATGGCAATACCTCCCCACCACATGACCAAAAACCTGGTTTAACCTGAGTTTTCCTGATGGATGCTGTGCTGTCTGTTGGTGAAAGTCTCCTACCAACTTGTTCTGTCCCATCTGCTTGTTGGACACAACAACTTCACTTCTTCACACTCAACACTCCATGCCTTCCTCTTCCTCGTCTGGCTGCTGTGATGCAGATGGAGAACACCACGCACCCTGTCATGTCTCCCGGTGAAGTCTTGCCAAACACCAGCCATTCACACCACATTCTCCATAGGCACGAATGACTTGAATATCTGTGGGTTAGTCATTAACTTCAGCAGCAGGAAAAAGCAGAGAAGAGGATGCCTGCAAGCTGATCCCTGCATGAAGTCAAACATTAACTGACTGCTGCAGTCTCCTGTGTCTCCTTCAGTCTCTATAATGTTGTCTGTAAAAGAACAAGATTTCTATTCAAGACCAACAGTGAAGCATCCGTATCCTGGACACCCACTCATTCAAACTCGGATAATAACTGTCGTAATGAATGTGTCGCTGTGACTCCACCGCCTCCATACAAATCCTGATATACATCAACAGAGAATAGGAATTGACAAGAATGAGACCAATTCAGGAGACGGTATCAAAAAAGCCTGACAAGCAGAAATGTA